>CAUYRH010164479.1:0-16196 GCA_963574655.1 Perodicticus potto | reverse complement strand
AACCAAAAAATGGCCGGGCGTTGTGGCAGGCACCTGTAGTCCCAGCTACTTGGGAGGCGGAGGCAGGAGACTCGCTTGAGCCCAGGAATTGGAGGTTGCCGTGAGCTTTGAAGCCACAGCACTCTATCCAGGGTGACAGCTTGAGGCTCTGTCTCAAAAAAAAAAAAAAAAAAAGAGAAAAATGACAAAAAGAATAGGAAAAGATGTTTAACTGTATTCATGATTAAAGATAAAAAGAAAAAATAATGAGATCCCACTTAGCTTTGCACACATTTTAAAAGAGCTGGCAAGCACAATCCTGAGGGATAATTTGATAACATTTATCAAAAGTATTTACCTTTTGGTAAATAGGTAACCATTCAGGATTTAAGCCCACAAATTACAGATCAGGATATATGTAACAAGCATATCCATTAAGCACTTTTCTTTGCTATAGGAAACAAAACAAAAACAAATCCCCAAAGGAGACCGATTTAAAAAACACAATGAAGGGAGGCGCTCATAGCACAGTGGGTAGGGCACCAGCCACGCACACTGAGGCTAGCCTGGTGGGTTCGAGCCTGGCCAGGACCAGTTATAAAAATAACAACTGCAATAACAAAAAAAACAGCCAGGCCTTGTGGCGGGTGCCCGTAGTCCCAGCTATTTGGGAGGCTGAAGCAAGAGAATCCCTTAAGCCCAAGAGTTGGAGGTTGCTGTGAGCTGTGATGCCATGGCACTCTACCAAGGGTGACATAGTGAGACCCTGTCTCAAAAATAAATAAATAAATAAATAAACAAACAAACAAGGAAATACTATGCAGCCATGAAAAAGAACAGATTTGTATGCTTTGATAGGGAATGAGCTCTATGATTTAGCCCAAAATAGCAAGGTGTATGTATGCATGTATGGGATTCCCTTCATGTATATTTCGTACATGAATAATTATAGGTGTACACTGCTATGTCCATTCTGAAAGGAATCACAAGAATTATTAATGGCAGTCACTTTTGGAAGAAGGACCAAAAGCTGGGAAAAAGGAAGGAAACTATACCTTTTGAATTTTTTTATTGCATAGTTGTTTCTTCTAAAAGTTTTTATTTAAAGAAATCTAGATTTTTACCTAAATAGGTATGTTTTAAACCAGTGAATCTAGAGGAGAAAAATAGGCTGCAACTGGATAATTATAGTATCAAGCGACAGTTACAGAGATAGAAACAAAGAACTATGGAGAATAATGACAAGACTGATTACTTTGACCAAAAAGATTTCTAAAAAATCAAAATAGAACAAAGAAAAACTTCATGGTAGAAGATGTTTTTCAAAGGGCCTTGCATTTCAAAAGGAACAGAAAAAACACCCCAAACAGAAGGAATGGATGGAGCAGAGCACAGCAAAGTGAAATGTACAGCTGGGATCTAGCTAGCAATAAAGAGGGGCCAGGACTCAAGGACAGAGAGAGACATGGAAAGAGGACCCTACAGTTAGAAGGCACAGGGCCTTGGACACTTAGTTTGAGAACTCAAACTGAATCTTGGCAGCAGCCAATGTGAACATCTAAGAAGGAATCAACAGCACTTGGAGACTGAGGCATGATATCCACCCTGGGAGGCAAGTTAGCTCAGCTGGGGCAAGTGGAGTGAGTGTAGGTTGCCCACTGTGTAGTGGGAAATTTGGGGCTGGAACTGGAGATAACATAAACATAAGACCTGGAGACAAAACTGTACCAAGGATTGTTGTGGTAAGATGAGATTACTCAGGGAGAAAAAACAGAAAAGAGATGGCTGAGAACAGGAAAGGTGTACCCTCCCATAAGGTATGGGTAACATAGTATCTGAGGTAAGAGGTAACATCTGCATCTAGCCCTCTCCTAAAACATCATTTCTGCTGACTAATATCTTAATTAAAATTATGCATAATGCATTCCATTAAGCTAGGAGAAAACTGAACAATGAAAAACAGTGACATCCTATCACACTGCCTGCCAATCCATTCTGAAGACAACCTAAAGATGAGAAGGAACTCTCAAATGTTATGTGGGCAAAACACCCACCTGTTGAAGTCTCCTCTGCAATACTCTTGGGTACAGCCCTGAATCGGTCTCCCCATGATGACAACCAGAACACAAGTAAAAGTGTAAAAACTAAGCAATGGGAGAAGTGCTGCCCTTGTGAGCCTCCCACCTGCTGAGCTTTCACTCTCACTGGTGAGCTCCCTGAGGGCAGGGACTTGTGCCCAGTGCCCAGCAGCATGTCTGGCACAGTGAGGCTCTCAGGATAGCTCAGCTGGTGCAACCTAAACAGAGCTGGTGGCTCAAAACCCACTGACTTCCACAACAGCCACACCCTCAGCTCTCAACTTTTCCTTCTAAAGACCTCAGAGATGTAGGATAGTCTCTGCCAGCAGGCAAAATCTAACAAGGTAGCTTATTCCCACCTAACCTATAAACACTCTATTTGCTTCACAGTGTGCTACACTTCTTTTAAAAATACCCAGTTACACTTCCAAGAAAAGAAAGGAAAGTTACAAATCTGGAAGTTGTTTAAGGCAACAGGAGGTACCTATTATTCTCAATCAAGATGTTCATGGTTTCAAACCCAGATTTGCACCTGCTGACTTTAGTCACCCGCCAATACCTGAGGCAAAGCTCAAACTAGGCTTTCTCCATCCGGCACAGGAAACCTGAAGATCCCTAATTTTCATTCTCACACAGAAAGTCACTGAAAAGACCACAGATTGAAGCACTGGAGATGAACGGCATGGTAACAGCAGTAACAACTATATAAAAATAACTTTTCTAGGTATTTCTGCCTGGGTCTAGATTAAAACTAAAATTGAGCTGTCATAAATTACAATCTAATCCTTTAGAAAGCAGTAGCCAAATAACACCAGGGCTGCATGAAACATTCTGGTGCTACTGAAACCCAATGCAAGAAAAAAAAAATAAATAAAATGGCATTCTGTAATGGATATTCATGAAGCACTCATCCTAATTTAAAAGAAAACAAGTTTAGAGTTCTTACTGCATTAATTCATGTGAGCCTGAAAGAACATTTTTATCCAAACTGTTACATTTCCTACCAAGGCGTTAACATTCTCCAGGTCTGCTCAGATACACTAATTCAGAAAGGGTGCAATTTGTCTTTTAGTTAATGCAAAACATCATTTGAAGCTTCTGAGCTTTCTAAGCAGGAAAAGAATAGCCTCTTTAACTTTACTAACAATGATAAGGTCTAAGAGTTACCGAGCTTCTAATGTGCACAAAATGCTAAGTAAGCTCTTTACCTGCTCACTGAATCATCACAACACCAAAATGGAGGCTGCAGTTATCCCCATTCTACAGATGAGGAAACAAACTCAGACGGACTAAGAAACTTTCCCAAGGCCACTCAGCTAATGACTGGCTGAACCAGGACTTGGACCTAGATTTATCAGCCTCCAGAGTCACAAATCTTAACTCCTACAAGAAAATTTTAATCCAGGGATACCAGTGAGATGCAGGGTTTCTAATGGTGGCAATTCTTACTGATCAACTCTAAGTGGAAAGAGAATTCTCACTGCAGCATGTACTACCACACAGATAAAGTCAGGCTGAGTCTGACATAATTAAGGGAATTTGTGGTGGTTTGCAGCCATTTCTCTGCAAAATGATGATTAAAATTCTAACCATGAATTAGAAGGATTTGGTTCAGGTAAAAGAGAAAACTTCTTAAGGCAAAGAACTCTAAATAAAAATAATAAGGAATAGTATCTTATCTGCTTACTGCTGGCATTTCAGGGGCACTGGACCTGCAAAATACATTAAGTCCCGCCTCTTATGACAAAAGGACTAGAAAAGCTCACCTTGAACTGCGTTCTTCCATGAGATTTTCCATGCCATCAACATCAACCAGAGAATAACCACTAGAAATTTAACTGCATTCAGTTGATGACCTTCACTAAGCTAAATTCAGCAATTTGTTCAGCTACAAAACATTAAATGGACACAATTAAGAAGTTTGAAAAACATCAAGCAGATTTTAAACTAAAGTAACATGAAAATTACTGGGAATAAAATATAATTATGGAATTCTACATTCATGATATTGACATTTTTGAGAAGTGCTTCCACTGGAAGACAAAAGTAGGATACACAGAAACATGCAAAAATCCACAACTCAGTGGATACACACAGTCCAGCCGCCTACCATTTCTTCACCTTTATAAATTTACACCCAATGACAATAATGATGATGCAAATATAGTTCCTAGGTGCTGCAAATTTTGATACTGCCTTTCTATACAATTTTCCGTTTTCATTTTAAAACTCATACAGACCCTATAAAATGGATCTTACTATCTTCTATACTACAAGTTAGAAAATGGAAGCTCAGAGACATTAGATAAACTGCTCAAGTTCACATAGCTAGTAAGTAGCCTTGCAGGGATTCAAAACTGTCTGATCCCAAAGCTGATGTTCTTCTGCCACAGCCTCCAACAACCTCCAACAGCACAACTTTCTTCTTTTCCCATGATCAGGAGTAAACATTTTTAAGTCTCAAGGCTTTGTGCTTTCTGCTCCCTAAGAGAAAGCTGAAAATATTCACCTTCGTCTATATATAACAAAAAAAAAAGCTGATAATCGATAACAGCTTCTCCTTAAAAAAAAAAAATCAAATTACAAAAAAAACAAAATGTTTGCCAACAAAAATCAGGAAGTATCTGAGTACGTAAAAGTCCAGCTCTAGTATTAGATACTATAAGCAAGGGCTCTGACAAGAAGTATCAAGATACAATGTCATGGCTTAGCACCTGTAGCTCAGTGGTTAGGGTGCTAGCTACATGCACCAGGGCTGGTGGGTTCCCGGTCAGGGTCTGATAAACAACAATGACACCAATAACAAAAAAAAAAAACAAAACAGTCTAGGCAGCGCCCATAGCACAGTGATTATGGAGCTAGCCCCATACACTGAGGCTGGCGGGTTCGAATCCAACTAGGCCCAGCTAAAGCAACAATGACAACTGCAAAAGAAAAATAGCCAGACATTGTAGCAGGCACCTGTAGTCCCAGCTACTTGGGAGGCTGAGGCAAGAGACCCACTTAAACCCAACCAGTTTGAGGTTGCTGAGCTGTGATGCCATAGCTCTCTACTGAGGGTGAGTGCTACATAGTGAGACTCTGTCTCAAAAAAAAAAAAAAAAAGATACAATGTCCTAAAAAAAACTCCCACTCAAGTTGGGATAAGAACAAGTTCAACAACCAAGGAACCAACAAGTGCTAAATTCAAGTGCCACAAGGGCATGGGGGTAGGGCAGTCAGAGAACACCCCCCTTTGGAGGAAGTACATCTTCAGCAGGGACTTGAAGGAAGTGAAATGGAGAATTTGCACAGAGGAGAAGAAAAGGAAGGCCAGTACTTCAGAAGGGGAAACAATAAGACCAAAGCCCAAAAGGCAGTAATAAACTCCCTTCTGCAGGGAACGGAGGTGGAGAAGGAGCAGCAGAGAATAAGGTTCAGGTAGGTGGGGTGGGGCCAAACCAAGGAGAGCCTTGAAATGACAGGGTGGTAATGGCTGAATACACAGGCAAGAGGACGCACTCACGTTTTGAATGGTGTGTGTTACCTGCCATGGCCCTGCAGATGATCTCCTTCCTGGCCTCTAGACTCTGCTTCTCCTCCAGCAGCTGAAGACCCCTCATCTCCTATGGCTCACCGATGCCTTTAGTAAAGTCTCAACTTTAGCCTAGTGTTCAAGTTTTTTCAGGAGCCAGTCCCAACCAATCTTTCAGGAGCTAGTCCCAACCAACCTTTCCTCCTACTCCCTTCCCACATGAACCCTACTCTGCCAGGAGACTGGTCTATTCACTAACTCCATAGATCACTGGGCCTGATTCCTCTTTTCCTATCTGAATCCTACTCATCCTTTAACACCCAGCTCAAATCCAGCCCCCTCACTAAGCCCTCCCTGACCACTTCACCTTCAGTGACCTCCAACTCTCCTTAATTCTACAGCACACAGCCTTGTCTCATCAGAATTACCTCTTTGCAGGTAATGTCTCAGCCCCCAGTGTAAAGCTGCCTGAAGACCACAGTGTACTTTCTACTACTTTCTTCTACCACATGGAACAGTATCTCAACATCTAACAAGCAAGCAAGCACTCAAGTATTTTTTGACTTCCTATAGTAAGTTTGGCGTTAGCATAAAGGAAGGATGGGGGAGGGGGGAACCTCTGGAGTCTGAGACCAGCTCGAAGCTGTTGCAATAATCCAGATGTGAAGCAAAGGCTTGGACTAGGGAACAAAGAGAAAGTGTGCAAATATGAACAAAAAATGTTGCATACAAAAACTCAGCTGAATGTGATTAATCCTACTTACGGACAAAAGCAAGAGATGAATGATAATTAAGGTAAGGGTTAAAAAATGCTTCTTAGAATCATTTTAAAACCTAAAATGAAGTACATGAAGTGGCTAAAAAAGTCCACAATGCCAAAAATCGTCAGTGAAACTAACCAGAATCTTGAACCAGGGACAGCCCTTCCAATTTTAGACACACTAGAACGGCAAAACTGGAACGGCTCTTAGAGAGCTAATGTAAATCCTCAATGACTGCATGGGGAAACTGAGGCCCAGTATGCTAGAAGCTTGTTGCAAACCTCAAACCAGAGACTCCCACACTAGTGCCGCTCTAAAAGCACAGCCGCTTAGCGAGAAGGGCACTGTTGACACCCCGCAGGTCAGCTCCAGCCCAGCCCTCCCTAATGGCAGGACCGACTGAGCGCGAGAGGGACCATGGAGACGTCCGGGGCCAAGCACAGCGCGTCGTCGCTGCCTGTTTACCTGGAGAAACGCTGTGGCGTGAGACAGCGGTTCCCTCGCAGTCACCCGCAGGGCCGACCCCGTGGCCCGCCCCGGCTCTCCAGGGTACTCAACCATCTAGCCCCCCACCCGTACAAAAGGGAGAGACCCCCAGGCTAGCGGCCCGGAAGCTGAGGAGCCCGAGGCGCCGGGGGCGGGGGCTGGAGAGCACGGGGGCAGCTGCCGGAGTGCGACCCTCCGCCGGGCCAGTGGCGCCCGGACTCCCGAGTCCAGAGCGGTTGGCCCTTCGGGGGCGCGCACTTGGCCCCAGCAGGTGCCCGGGGCCTCCCGACCCCGCCTGGCCTCGGCTCCCGCCGCCCGCCCGTCCGCCCGCGGGACTGACCGGGCGCGGAGGCACCCGCCCCGCCGCGCCCAGAGGGAGCCGGACAGCGGTCCCGGGGCTGCCCTCGGGCCCAGCCCGCTGCTCTCCGCCCCCGGCCCGCGCGCCTCACCTGCCCAGAGCGCCGCGCTCACATCGCCCGCCCGCGGCGCCCCCTCCGCCGCCGCCGGCGCCAGGCCCGTCCCCGCCGCTCCCGCTGCCGCCCCAGCCCGCGCCCCCCGCCCCCGGAAGCGCTTCGCGGCCCCGCCCCCTCGGCGCCGCGCTTCCGGGCAGGAGCGGACCGGGATGGCTCCGCAGCGGGCTGGGCCTCTCGCTGGAGCTAGGATTCTGAGTTCCGTGCCGTCCTCGTCTCAAAACCTCGTCACTGATGAGCGGGCGTGCGGCAAACGTGGTCTCGACCCCAGAGTCCCGGCTCTGGGGACCGTGGCCCCCCGCCCGCGTTCTCCTTGGCGCCCCCTGCTGACCGGAGGTGGGCTGCGCAGCGGGGTGCGCCCCAGGGGCCCCGGGAGCTGAACGGGTGGAAGCCCAGGGCCCTGGCCCCAGCGCTAGGGGCTGCCCCCAGCCCTCCCCTTCCGAGATCTTCATTCCTGCAGCGCTTCAGGTGCCTGTGACTCACCCGACCTGTGTCTCGCCGGGGAGCTGGAGGCAGTTATGTGCAGTCGTTACCCAGCAGGGGTATGGGGACCTGCCAACCTGGTCATTAACATATATTACCTTGGGCAGGTTTTCTGTCCCTCAAAACGGACATAAAAATTCCCACCTCGGGGTTATAAAACCCCAGTCACAGAGCAGGCCTCAGAAAAAATGTGCATTTTCAGATCCTTGGAGAACCGTACTCTTCACTCCTTGGCATGGGAGTGGGAGCCTCACCCAGCATTTTCCTCTCAGCTTCAGACGAATTTAATACCCTTTGAAGAGCTTCCCCTTGTATTGTAGTGGACTCCTCAGTAGTTGTGGCAGAGGTTTGTTTTCCTTTTTTTGACTGCAATAAAAATAAACTAGGAGTCAAAGATACCAGCTCTTCTTTAAGAGAAAGAAAGCTGAGACTTCCTGATGTTACTTCATCCTTTGCAAGCAAGAGCTTTCTCTCCAGGATCTGCCCAGTGGTCATCCGACAATAACAACAGCTGCCCTTTCTCAAACACTCTAACCTCCTTTAATACATAACCTCAGGAGGTAGTGATCTAGATTACCATTTTATCTAGGAAGGAACTGAGGCTCAGAGAGGTTAAGTGACCTAGCCAAAGTCATACAGCTAGGAAATGGCAGAATTGGGATGGACTCCCTCGTTGCTTTGCCTTCTTATGGCTACAGAACCTTCCAGGCACAACCGGTAACTGCAGGTATCTGTGCAGACGGGTAGTCTTGCTCTCTAATTGCTATTCCTTTTAAGCTGTGTCCTTGAGATCTGTCCCCAAGAGTGAGATCAAGGCACTTAATGGACGGGAACAGCTCATCTTCTCAGGCCAGGTTTCCTTAGTATTGCTGGGCTGATTCCGACGCCTGCAGCAGTGAGCAACTCCCTTTTTCCCTGCACACCAGCCTTGGGCCTCGTTGCTTGAACTGATTTTTACTAAATTTGTTGGTAAGAGTTAGGGTCTTCTTGGCTGTGATACAGTATTTGCATGTCATTGGGAGCCATTAAGTCTAAAATAGTGCTGTGGCGTCACTGCTCACAGCAACCTCAAACTCTTGGGCTTAAGTGATTCTCTTGCCTCAGCCTCCCAAGTATAAAATGTTCCTAAGTATTTGATCAAGCGTCTGCCAAGCATTTCAAAGTTGTTAGCCATCTGTCCACTGGATGCTGAGTATTGTTCTCATAGATTTATATTTATTTCCCTACTTAATTGGGTCACTAAACTTACCATTTATATATTTTCCAGCCCCTTGCTTTTTTGTTGTTCTTGTTGTTCAGCTGATTGTCATAGTCTCTACTAATTTTAGTTAGAAAACTGTCACTTCTCCACAGTTGGGGTGCACATGTGTTTCTGTTTTCCCATAGTCTTCGTTGCAGTTTTAAATGACTTAATCCTTTAGCCCGTTTGAAATCAAAAAGAGTCTAGAGAGTGTTGTATGGGTCTCATTTTAATTTATTGCATAGTTATCCAGTTTTCCCAGCAGTATTTGTGAAATGATTGAATTCACATTTCATTGAAGTCTGGGGTTACCCTTCAGGCAACAGTTAAGAAGGGGTTTTGCCATAATAGGGAATGGTGATGGTTGATGTTTACCAATATCTGCATTCTGCCTTCTCTTTTTTCATGACATACCGATAAAATACATCCCTTCACCATTCCTATAGCCTCTTCACCATGTAACGTCTTAATTGAAACAGCCTGTGAAGTGCTTGGCTTATGTGAATCTGCTATAAAAGTTGATTGCATTCCCATTATTTCTCTTCTCCCCCTCCTCGGACAGGTGCAACCTGAATCTCCCCTTCTAATCTATTCCACATTCTCAAGCACATGGAGAGTGAAGATGGCCAGTTTTTCTGACCCCAGCTTCTCCTCTGGCTTCCACCAGAAGACCTTTTCTGCCAGAAGTCAGGCTGCATGATTTGGCTCTGGTTCACCTTGAAATCCCCAGTTTGGCAAAACCTTTTGATTGTGTTGGCACCTATTAGAATCTTTACAAGACACACCTAACTCTGGAGTCTCTTTTATACAAAACAAAAGCGTGTGTCACGCCTGTAATCCTAACACTCTGGGAGACGGAGGGGGGACGATCCCTTGAGCTCAAGAGTTCAAGACAAGCCTGAGCAAGAGTAAGACCCTGTCTCTACTAAAAATAGAAAAATTAGCCAAGCATGGTCGCAGATCCTGTATTCCCAGCTACTTGGAGGCTGAGACAGGAGGATTACACGAACCCAGGAGTTGAGTTTGCAGTGAATTAGCATGACGCCATGGAACTCTATCAAGGGCAACAGAGCCCTGTCTCAAAAAGAAAAACAGAAAGATTGTATGAATTATTTGGGGTTTCCTCATTCTTGCTGCCTTCAGCGGGACCCACTGGCGTGCCCCTTTCCCCAACCCCACTGCCTGAGTAGTACTGGGCCAGCAGGGGGAGCCTGTCTCCCAGTCCCAAAATGCCCACTGACTTCTAGAACATCCCAGCAGGTCAGGGTTCCTTCCACCTGTCTGCCTCTGAAGAGAGTGAACGTTACACCTGGGCCAAGAAAAGCTTTCTTCCTTGGAGACCCTTCTGACGCTTGCTGCCTTTGTGACAGGGACCAGGTAGTTAGTTTTTCCCTCTGAGCCTCTCTTTTTCGTCTGTTAGATGGTGATCAGCCCGAGGGGTGCAATTTGTTGAGCCTCCCTTCCCATGGCCAGGGCTGGACAGTAGAGAGGGCTATGGCTAAGCAGCGAGGCAGCTTTTGGTCTAAATCTCTCAACCACACTAGAGCTCCAGGATCTAACCTGGGGAGAGGCACTTCACGCTGCTGAGCATTGGCCTCCTCATCTGTGTAGTGAGGGGACTGGTATCCACCTCAGTGAGTAAATAAGATAATATAATGCTTCCAGCATGGCACATTCAATAAATATGCTTGATCAGCGAACAGCAAGAAAGCAAGGATGACCTCAAGACCCCTTCGTTTCCATAAGGCTACTTCCTGGAGAGATGGCTGGCTCTCTCCTCCCTTCCCCTCCTGTCTCTCCTGTCCAGCTTTCAGGTGTGCCCCTTCCCTCTAATCTGAGCCCTGCTGACAACCCACTGGGTCAAGGTGCTGCCTCTGGAGCCCTTCCCCACTGTAATTCTCTCCCTGGTCTGTTCTCGCCTGGTTTCCAGCTAATTCTCCAAGACCTTCCCCTGTAACTGACTCTCATGACACTCTGTACTTCTTAGTAAGCACAATGGTGATTAATTACCTGTGCAAGTATGTGTTTAATATGTGTCCTCTACCACTAGCCTATAAACTCCATGAGGACAAGAGCTCATCTGAGTTTTTTCCCTGCTAATTCTCCAGTGCTTGGTACTTAATAACAAATATTTGTCAAATTCATAGATAATGAGAGGAGGCTACCTGTTTTCCTTCTGTGCTCCCTGAGGGTAGGAATTGCTTTATGAATTTGTTTTCTTTGTACCCTGTCGAGAACCTGGTACCTAATGAGAAGCACTATTTGCTAAATGAAGAGTGAACCTTCATTCTTCTTCCCCTTTACTTGCATCCCATTCAAGACTAGTTTTCCCCCTCAGTGTAAATTCTCTCTCGGTCCTGACCAGCCTCTACCTTGCAGTTTCCTATAACCCAAAAGCATAATAGGTGAGAAAAAAGAGAAATGCCTTCAACATTCACAGAGAATTCTCTTAAGAAAAATAAGGTTTTCAGGATTTCTGCATGGGCCTCTCTATACCATTTCCTGAAGAGGACACACCTACCCGTTCAAAAAGGGTGGCTTCAACAGGACCCACTTTTGGGCACAGTGCATCTTCCCCCAGTTTTCATAAAAGCCATTAATTGCAATGTTTTACACCCGCACTCACAATACTGTGGTGGGCAGTGTTGTGCACTGGTTAAGAGAACGGACCAGGGTGGTGCCTGTGACTCAAGGAGTAGGGTGCCATCCCCATATACCGGCAGTGGAGGGTTCAAGTCCGGCCCTGGCTAAAACTGCAAAAAAAAAAAAGAGAGGGAGAGAGAACAGACCAGTCAATCTTTCCTTTGGGTGAAGCACTTAATGTTAACTTTTTCTTACTCAACTGAAAATAGGGACTAATGTCAGCAGACTTCTTCTTGTGATAAAGGATAAATTCTTGTTCGCATTTAAACATTCCTAGAATCAGAAGACATCTTACAATCAATGCATATATTTAATCTAGTTGTGCGTTTTGCCCCATATGTGATCCTTCATCCAAAATATATCTGAGAATCAAGGACATTCTTGAAAGCTATGTCTGAAGGTAGACTATCGTAATGCACATTGCATTTTCTCCCAGGCAGTCAGAAAAGGGCAGACATCTTCAAAGATCTAGCCTGGTTTTTAAAAGATGACTTTGTGCTCTGTGTTATAAACCAGGCATAAACCCGCTGGGCACACCCTGGATTTCAGTGAAGTGAGCAAACTGCACGTGAAGAGCATTCTCACTGCCACATGTGTTTAATCTAAAGCCAACATCCTGCCCATCAAACAGCAGACCAGAAACATTGCTTGCCTCGTTCAGAAGTCAGAGGGCTTTGCAGGATGACTTTGATGACCAAGGCTTTTAAAAAAGATACCCAGGAAGATGGAAACTCCCCCCGCCCTAAGTAAATTTCCCTAGAGCAAATAGTTCCACTGACCTTAGACATGATTTCAGTACTTTCTTCAGAGGTGAGAGCTGTCTAAAAATAAAAGTCATGGCATCCAATTGCTTGAAGACCTGGCTAAAGATTTCAAATATGAGGATCTGGAGAGTTGGGGAGTCTCTTTAATCTCTCTTTTTTCCTTCTGCTAGTCCTTTTTTCTTTTCCTCATGAGAGGAAAGGACCTCTTTGGGAATCAAATCCCCAGGGGGGTGTGGGATCACTGTCCCAGGCATTGCAGAGGAGGGAGGAGAATCCATCTTTGTTTCTTTTTCTTTTAATCAGCCTTAATGAGGTGTAACATGTCTTGACCAATGTACACATCTGACACCATGACTTTTGCTATTTTGACTTTTGCCTTTCTTTGTGGTCGAGCAAGAACAGAGTGCTCAGCATCTGATTTCTACCCGGCTTCCTAGAGTCCTCACAAACTCTGGCCTTGCTTGTTCATGCTGTGGAAATAGTTAGCTGAGACAGTCCGGGGAAGACAGGCGCGAGCATTGTCAGATGGGCAGGGGAGGCACACGGTGCCCAGGAGTCTCGTCCTGAAAACTGCTGTTGCATGTGTATTCATTCAGCAAATCTTTATTGAACTGCTGTAGGTGCTGCACATACAGACCTGGACGGGAGTGGGGTGGGGGGGGAGAACTTGCTCTTGTGGAGTTTACCTGCTCTCCTGCTTTCATGGGAAACAGGCATAAAGTAACAAAACATACAACACGTTACACTGTGAGAAGGGCTGTGGCCAAGGGGAAAGGGAGAAGAAAGTACATCAGCAATGAGCGCCTCTTAATCCCAGTGTGAACTCTCACCTTCTGTGCTAAACACAAGGATACTTAATGGATGCCGGATGCCAGGCAAGCAGGGCTCTCGGCATCACTTCCTGCCTTCCCGACAGTCTTCCCCTGGCTGATGGTGAGTTGGGGTTTGCCTGAGCCCTGTGCACCTGACCTGTTCTGATTAGTTCCCTTTTGCTGGGCATCTCTGGGATCTGCTCCTCACCAGCTCCCGCATCCCCCTCTGTCTCCCGGTCCCAGCTCTATAGTCCTGTCCCTGCCCAAGAACTCAGCTGGCTTTGTTTTCAGATTCAGTGTGTCCACTGTTACTGAGCACCTGATGTCTTTCACTGCATTTCCGGGATTGAGAATACATGGCGTATAAATCAGACTCTCTGAACCTCAGTTTTCCCCTCTGTAAAATGTGCACGTTAATAGTACCTGCCCCAATTAGTTGCTATGAGAATCCCACAAAATGGCAGAGGTAAAGTGGTTTGCAGCGTCTCACATTTAGTGGGTGCTGAAGCAGTAGGAGCTGTTAACATAGAAGGGATGGGACAGATGGCAGCAATGCAGGGGCCTCTGCAGTGTGGAGATGCACCCCAGTTTTGTCTCTTTTGCCCTCCTTAGCCCTGTCCACCCCCCACCCCCCACCCCCGCTGTCATTCTGGGCTGCCTTTCATCTTGGAGCTTAGCTCTGGAATCTTCGCCTCTGGCCACTTAATAAGACTCCTCAACTGATCTCCTCTCTCCCTCCCCATCTCCTCCCCCATCGCCTGAAGAACAGTCTCTGTTCAAAGGGGAGGATGCCTCCCTGTCAGTCAAGACTCAAGAAGACTGGGGTATCTTGGCCCTTGAGTTCTAATGCCCAGGTTTGTAAGACACCATTTATCTTCTGAGAATAAGTAGAGTTTTGGAACTCCCAGAAACCTTGGTGTGCATCCCCAAATTAATCGGTAGCAGGTTAATTCATCCGGGGAACTGCTTTGCCTAGAGTATCTCAGTATCTCTACTTCAATCCCTTCCTTTGGCTGGAACCAAAGCACCTTTATTGTTTTCCCAGCTTGGAGGCCTGGCTCAGCTGACAACTTCTACTGGAAGACTTTCCTTAATACCTGCCTCTGCACTCGTAGAACTTTCAGATAAGTACGTAACCTGTGCCCATTCTCTTCGGCAGACTCTTCAGACCTAAAGTCTTGTTAAGGGTGGCTCAATTTCTGGTCAAGTGATAAATTAAGGACGAAGTTTCCATGTTCAAAACTTACTGAACAAAATGATTCTCAACTTGTTTCTTCATCTGTGAAATAGTAATTTTTCTGAGTAGTATAACATGATAACAATCATGTAGCACTTTATGATAGACAGTTCTTGCATCCACGGTAGAGTTTGCTGAGATGAGGTCTCATTTCCCTGCCGAGGACTCTCCATCATGTCCAGCTTACCTGGCAACTGTCACGCTGAGCCTGGACATCTGCTGACTGTCAGGCCTAAGCAGCCTCGCAGCGGGGACCTTGTCTTGCTCCCTCACAGTTCTTAGAAGTTACCTGCATTTCCTATTGTCAGGTGCATCATGTGACTTGTTTCCCCTTGTGGTCAACACCAAGCTGGACATAGGCAAGTGCTCAAGAAATGTTTTAAAACGAGGAGCACAGAAAGAACAAAAGGAGGTCAGGCCCTGCTGGGATGAGATGGCTCAGAACCAAGGAATGTGGATTCCGAGAGCCCTTCTGAGTGGGCAGCATGCCAGCCACGCTGCCTGCAGGCAGGCCATCCCTGCATGTGTGCAAACCAGTGTCCTCTCATTGCTTTTCCCCTGTCTACAGAGTTGAAAACAGAGGCAATGCCCACCTGGAAGAGTGGATCGACAGCATAGCCCCAGGAACAAAGACTGCGAGCAGTTCACCTCATTCTCACAGTGGCAGAGCCCGGGTCACCTGCAGCAACCTCCCCACCACCAACAATCCTTCTCCAACAATATGACCCAGAAATGTGTGGGGCATTTCACATTTTGCTGGTGTTTCAGCCTTTGGATCCCTCTTCAATTAAACTTCCTTAGCAGAAAGTCTTTCTTCTTTTCCGTTTCTTTTTTTTCTTTTTTCTCTTTGAGACAGAGTCTCACTCTGTCACCCAGGCTAGAGTGCAATGCCATCATAGCTCACAGCAACCTCAGTCTCTTGGGCTCAAGTGATCCTCTTGCCTCAGCCTCCCAAGCAGCTGGGACTACAGGTGCCCACCACAATGCCCAGCTAGTTTTTCTATTTTAGCAGAGACGAGATCTTACTCTTGCTCAGGTTGGTCTTGAACTCCTGAGCTCAGGCCCGAGGCCTGCCTCAGCCTTCCAGAGTGCTAGGATTATGGCCATAAAGGCCTTCTTGAATAGTATTAGCACACCCCAAAGACAGCCCCTATAGCCCTATCTATATCAGGAGACCCTGAAACTTGGAAGAAAGAATCAGAGGCAAAAGACCCTTTCTTTGCTGAGTAGGGTCCACATGGAGCTCTCCAGACACTTGTGTCATGTGCTGCAGATGGGAGTGTTTTTAGCAGGATGAGGATTTTGTATGACAACCTCACTCTGAGCTGAAACAAACAGTCCGTGGTGGAGAATGCTTCTGTAATGGAGCTTGAGCTGTCATTTTGGGGACCAGCCCACTTAAAGAACAAATGGATTAAGAGCGAGCATGGGAATCTACAATCACACGCAACATGGATAAAGCTCAGAAACACAACACTGAGCAGAAGAAGCTGGATGTAAAAGAGTATTTGCTGCATGATCCCATTTATACTGAGTTCAAAAACAGAAAAAACTGGCTCAGCGCCTGTGGCTCAACGGGCTAAGGCGCCAGCCACGTACACCTGAGCTGGCGGGTTTGAATCCAGCCCGGGCCCACCAAACAACAATGACGGCTGCAATCAAAAAATGGCCAGGCGTTGTGGCAGGCGCCTATAGTCCCAGCTACTTGGGAGGCGGAGGCAGGAGACTC
>CAUYRH010164478.1:0-28441 GCA_963574655.1 Perodicticus potto | reverse complement strand
GTTAATGCCTGCTTGCAGTCAAAATTTGCATTTTCAAATGCTAATTGTAACAAAAGCATCTGTCTTGCTTCAATTCCTGGAATAGATCTCTCGATTGCAGTTTGCCACAAACTCAGAATAGGGTTCATTATTTCCCTAAGTTATTTTTGTAAAAAATTGTCTTACACCATTCTTTTCTTCTAGCTTTTGCCAGGCTCTAATGCACACATCTTTTACCTAAAGCAGTTTCATGTGGAAGATGCAATTGCTTATGAATAGATGCTTCCTCTCTGGATCCCATTAGATGACTAATTGGGACTCTGGAGGCATGATGTTGTAGATTAGCCTGTTCTAACTACCAAGCTTTGAATTACAAAAATTGACCAGGACATAAAGTAGTTCAAGCTAAAGTTTCCCAATCTGCTGGTAAAAAGATATACTCTGTACAATAAGAATTTAATACTCCCATAACAAAAGGAGAAGTTGGCCCATATGCATATACTGAGTCCTTCATTGTATGTAAAAATTTTACCTCGACTGGTACATGATGAGGAGGGCCTGGACGCCCATCCTCTTGAATTTGCCTAAAAACTGGGGAAACATTAGCAATAGCCAAATCAGAAATTTCTAAAGGAAAATGACACCAAGCCACAAATTTAGACTCAGGTGGATTGGGCCATACTGTATAAATGCCTGTTGGAACATTTAAATGCCAAGGGTCATCTCTCCATGGCGTTGGATTTGGTGGTGCAGAAGGTGTGAGAGGATTATAAGGTGGTATAAAGGCATCTTTACATGATCCTGCTTTAGACCCTGCCCTAGAAGAGAGTGTTTCAGCTCCTTTTCTAAGAATGGAAGCCTCTTATTTATAGTTTGAAATCCTTCAGCCATAACCTTTTTAAGGTGCTCAAATTCTGTTTTGTTAGGCAAAGTGTCATCCACTGTTTCTACCAAGTCAGGGCAGCTCTCTGCATCGCTATCTAAACTAATTAAGCCACCAACATATTTTTTAGCAAGTTTAACAGATTTTTCTGGTGCTGGGTCTGGAGTCATTGGATTATCATACTCATGTTCCTCAGGTCTTACCACCTCCTTTTCCTCTTCTCCCTTTAAGGGAGGAGGTGGGGGGTAATGGCTCATCAACTGCATTAACCTCTGCCCCTGAGGACGCCTCTGAGCATGGATGAAAAGGCTCCAAGGCCATATGCACCAGCTGATAAGTTGCCCAAACTTCCCTGCTAATAAAGTCCCTTTTCTGGTGAGCACAACAAAAAGTCCTCCCAACCTTCTTCCATACTTTCATATTCAACTGCAGTTTTTTATCAGGTGAAAACCAGTAACAATACTTAACCACAACACGAAACAATTCTCTTATACTGCTAGCTTTTATAGGTATTTTAGTGGATGCAATCAAGGATTTGAGCATGGCAATATATTGATCTTCTAAAGAGGCACTGAGCTGAGTACTCATATTATTTCCTCCCATGCTTCTTGCAATGCCAGGAACGTCCTACGTACCGCAGCGTGCGAACTGAACCATCCTGGTTACAGAATTCTCAAGCCTACCTCAGGAGGCTTCAGCAAAGATCTCTGGGTGGAGGTGGCTGTCCTCCAGCTCTGTGTCCGGGGAGTCCTCTATCCCTCTTGGGTTTCTACTGGATCCTATTGACTGCACCAAATATGTGTGTGACCAGAGACACAAGGGGCTGCAGCTTTGCCTCTGGTGCAAGCTCACTCCTGTAATGTGAAAGGTGCAAGAAGCAGGCTACAGCTCGGTTGTGGCATGTAGCAAATTGACTTTATTTCTGACCACCTTATATACCTTGGCAGTCACATACACACTTAATCTGTGATTTACAACATTTACCATTATCTAACTTCTTCTAGCTAAAGTTAACCTGGGTGGCCAACATCAAAGTCTGCAAATCAGCACAATGATGTTTTACTTTACATTCCTTGTAAACAAGCATCAGCTTTTGTGTAAGAAATCTACATAAAAACAAAAGAAACAGCTACAGGGGAACTATTTTCTGTAACTCCTCATGCACTCACCAAATTTGCCTTAAATAGGTTTATGACTTTGTTTTTCCACAGTGCTGAGACCATTAGGCTGTTAAGCTAAATGTGTAAAAAACATTTGTCAGCCTCCGGGCCATGTCACCAAGCAAGAAGCTTTCAACTTCTAACTCCTTGGGATTCACAGCTGCATAACTTCAGAGTTTCTTTTTCTGGATCTCCAGTAAACAGTCTGTGTTTGCCTCAGGGTCAGTCCAGTCCTCTTGCTTTTTCTGTGTTAGCAAAAGCGGATTTAACCCATTACTGGCTCACTTGAATGAGACACACATGTGGGAGATTTTCACCCCACACTTTCTCAATCAAGTAAGGTATTTCAAATTGATTTTTCCCCTGCTGCAAAAATGAAGTCTCTTTTATAAACCTGTGGCCTTGATCTACTCTTGGCTTAAAGCTCTATTTAGCCACCCCTCAAGTGGAGGCAAATGCTCCGTATTAAGCCTCCTCACAGACTCCCAGAAAAGACCCAGGAAGACACTCCAGATTCCTCTCAGGCTGAATTAATGGACAGCTCTTTCACTGTGGTCATTAGTAAAACTTCGGGCTTACAGTGAGGTAGTGTGACCAAGAGGACTTGGTGAGGCAAAGGCTAAAAAGAGGTATCCAGCAGAGGTAAGTCTGAAACTCAGGAATTGAGGGTAGGAAGTGGGTGCATTCTTGTTAAGGGATGCCACCTGCCACTGGAATCTGACCTTGGGACTTTGGGCAAGAAAATGCAGACCTCAGCCCACTCTGGCAACCTGAGATGGGCACAACATTGTCCACAGGTAACACTTGGTCCATGACAATGATGCCTTTATTAGCAGCCAACTATTTGTTACAATGGCTCTAGGGATACCCAGCCCAAAGAGTCTACCCTCTCTTTACCTATGGATAGCTGTGGACCAAGGCTTTCTAATAAATACAAGGGTGACATATTCATTGCTTAATACTTCACTCTCCCCTCCGACTAAACAATCTGGTTCTGTAGCAGGAGTGACAGGAGAATTGGAACACAAATTCTTTCTTCAACCTCTTACATGCTAGATTGGAAAAAAAGAGTTGACTCATCAGTTCCTTTCGATGCCTGATTTCCTTGTTTTGTTGTTGCAGAGAGAATTATTGTGTAAATGAAATACTCAAGATTACTGATTCTGTAGAAAACAATAGCCTTCCCATGAAGGTACTCCATGAACACACCTGGTAGGTGTTCACTCTAGTGTCTGGAGGATGAGGAGAAATGGCCAGAAGAAATCAACATCCAGGTATTTTTCTATCTGGGAAGAGCTTCCCCCTGGGAAACCTCAGGACCACCTCAGTAGAGATTCACTTAATACCAAAATGTTCACACCCTCTGAAACAGGAAGCATTAGTACACATAGCCCCTTTGATTGACAAATTTATGAGCTATGGCTTTCACAAGTTTGTGCTGTGGAATAACATGCTACAGATACAGATGAAAGTCAATCTGTTACCCAAATAGCAAATGGTAACAACACTTTTTACTTTTTTTTTGTTTAAAGTTTATTTCTTTAATTTCTAATGTGCCCTACATACATTGTTTTGAAATTATTTTGTGAATTATTATATTATAGCTAAGTCAGTCATACAGTACCTCAAAGACAGACACATATCTTAATTACTATGTATTTCCAAACTGAGCTGACCAAAAAAGCTTCTATTTGCAAAGCCTATGGGGCCAAAAAGTATTTTTTGTCCCCAATGCTTTCTTGGAAAATAAAAAAAGTAAAAATACATAATTCCGAAACATCGATTAACAAGTTCAGAAAATACCATTTAATTTTCTACTCATGGAGTCAAACACAGAAACTTTGTTTCAAAGTATTGCCAGAATAGACAATTTTTACCAAAGGATTAGTGTTCAGTGATGAAAGCACTGGCTGCATAAGATTTGTAGGGAAGCAGAGATTATTATATTTACATGAGTGAATTTCTTTTTTTATTATGAGTGAATTTCTAATATCTATTTCTGATTTCTAATTTCTAGTTAGAGTAAATGGGTAATCGTCATTAGAAAAAACTGAAGGTGATACTAATTAAAATACATTTATAATAACTGTATAATACATATGATTTAGATATAATGAGTGTAAAAAGCATACACATATAAATGACCTTTCTAAACGAAAGTAATAAACTCAATCTAAAATTTAATTATATATCTGTGTTAATTTGAAGATTCCTCAATATTTTATATTTTTATTAGTTCCCTAATTAACCTTCATGACAATATTCCAACTATGAAGACATTGGCTTCTCTCCTGAGGCTACAGTCTTCTATTTGTAAAATCCTCCAAATCCATTTTCCAAGTATTAAAGTACTGAATCAAAGATTAACTTTCAAGATACTTATTTCCTTCAGTTCACAAGGAGAACTCCAGACTATACATTTCATGACTGAGGTGGATAGTAAGAGTAAAATGCAATGAAATATTTGTAGTAATAAACACTTTAATCTCACGTGGTATAGCAAACACGTTTAATTATAGGAATTGTAATTTATGATATAACTTATGACTAAAAGACTCTGGAATATTCACCTGCTTCTCACTGCCATTCTTGTGTTATTTACAAACAATCTGTTTAATGATGGTTCCATGCTGCAGATGATTGATGAGGTCATGGCTAGACCATCATGTTGCTTCACATCATGGCTGGTCTCCCCACAGCCATCAGTGAGGTGTGTGGACGCCGCTTCCTGGTCCAGGACTAGAAGTTGAGCAAATAAGCGCTGTCACTGCTAAGATACGAGTCAGACTTTTGCATCACAATTATCCTTATCTTTGAATAAACCAAGCTCTTCTTGGATGAAGAGAAAATAAAGCTCTGAATTCAGGTGTGAAATGAAGTGTTGAAAGAAGGGACTGGAGATGACAGGATCCACCTTGATTTCTGATTCTGCTTAAATTGGTGAATTCTCTAGGAGCAGGTGGCTCCAAAACTTTAGCTTTTAATTTTTTCCCTTGTCCATACTGATTATTTGTCACACTGGAATAATCCTCTCCAAATAGATCCCCAAACATTGTACAACTAAATACTACCTGGCTAAGGCACAGCCCCAGCCCCAGCCAGAACATGCAGTGGATGAACCTGCCACAACTGGGTGCTGCCATGTTGGCGAGGGTGTGTCTTCGAAATGTGATTTTCTTAATTTTTAATTTTTTTTCTAATTATAAAAAAATTATTTGAGATCTGAGAATTGTGTTTGTGAACTTGCCACTGTGCACTTACAGTGGCTACACTGTACAAACCACTCAGCAAGGTTCCACAATCTTGGTATATCAGTCTCACAGTTGTGTTCTCATTGACTTGTGTTGGTATCTGCTGCATTTTGTTTATTTTTATTATTGTGTGTTTTTGTGTGTTCTTGGGAGAATGTCAGAGTTTGACTCAGAGCAATGAACAAACTTTTGGAAATTTCTTTCTTTTTTTTTTGGTGAGATAGTGTCTTACTATGTCACTCTCCGTAGAGTGCTTTGGCCTCACAGCTCACAGCACCCTCAATCTCTTTGGATACTCGAGTGATTCTCTTGCCTCAGCCTTCCAAGGAGCTGGGACTACTGGCCCCCACACCAAGGCCTGGCTATTTTTCAAGACACGGTCTTGCTGTTGCTCAGGTTGGTCTCAAACCCAGGAACTCAGGCAATTCACCTGTCTTAGCCTCCCAGAATCCTGGAATTACAGGCATGAGCCGGACATTTTGTTTTTTTTCTTTTTTTTGAGACAGAGGCTCAAATTGTTGCCCTCAGTACAGTGCCTGGTATCACAGTTCATAGTAACCCCAAACTCTTGGGCTCAAGTGATTCTGTTGCCGCAGCTTCCCAAGTAGCTGGAACTACAAGCACCAGCCACAGTGCCCTGCTATTTTCTGTTGTTGTTGTTGTTCTTGTTGCGGTTGTCATTGTTTTAGCTGGCCCGGGCTGGGTTCAAACTTGCCAGCCTTGGTGTATGTGACCGGCGCCCTACCCACTGAGCTGGTGGTACTGCCTGAGCA
This sequence comes from Perodicticus potto, assembly GCA_963574655.1. NCBI lineage: Eukaryota > Metazoa > Chordata > Mammalia > Primates > Lorisidae > Perodicticus > Perodicticus potto. Next base: position 22,395 of record CAUYRH010164478.1, on the reverse strand, counting down.
GGAAATATTTTTTTGAAAAGATATTTTACTGACGTTCTGAATATCAAGGGTAATACAACAGCAGCCATGATGGACATGCAGAGAAAACTAAACACTTACAAAATTGTATTGAAGGGTAGATTAGACACCGGCTTCAGTACATAGCTTTCCAAGTGGAGTACTTTGAATGTGACCATAGTGATATTCAGGAATGAGGTATGTAGCAGAGTCCTGATACAATAAAAATGTCAAGTTAGGGCGGCACCTGTGGCTCATGGAGTAGGGCGCTGGCCCCATATACTGAAGGTGGTGGGTTCAAACCTGGCCTCGGCCAAACTGCAAAACAGAAAAATACCCGGATGTTGTGGTGGGCGCCTGTAGTCTCAGGTACTTGGGAGGCTGAGGCAAGAGAATCACCTAAGCCCAGGCGTTGGAGGTTGCTGTGAGCTGTGTGATGCCATGGCACTCTACCAAGGGCAATAAAGTGAGACTCTGTCTCTACAAAAAAAAAAAAAAAAAGTCAAGTTATATCAATGTACATGAGGAGAAAATATTTACTTTCCTCCAATGATTCATAGAAGAAACTATTAGCAGTGTTTATTCTTCTGGATACTTCCTATGAGTTTATAAATACACACTTTTTAAGGAATAAATTATATCATTCTCCATTGTTCTTTTATTTACTGTTTTCCTAGCTATGGTTAACTGACATGTATTTATATCAGTATGAGATCAGTTCTGAGGCCTATTTCATAAGTTCTCAGGACTAGTGTCTATTGTAGGTCAACAATTCTTACTGTTAAAATTCAGGTCCCAACACAACTGAAATATGTAAACTAAAAATTTTAGTGCACATGTAGGCACTTGTCTTTGAAGACATGCTCTGGTTTTAAACTGATTTCTAGTTTATCATCATTAAATTTATTTTCATTTACTGGAATACTAAAATGATATCTTAGAACTACGATGAGAACTGTGGGTTTGGGAAGCTCAAGGTTGGGATGAAAAATTAAAGAGAAATCTGACCTGCGATTCACACATGCAGTTAAAATGAATTTTATTGGATAAAATACAAAATTATCTAAAATTAAAAATACTCAAAACCATTAATGTTTTCTTATGCTCTATAATATGGAAATTTAGTACATTTATATGGTAAAATATTGCATGGTCCCAGTGTAAAATCCAATGAAATACAGCAAAAGTGGCCAGACACAGAGAGCTCTCACCTGTAATCCCAGTTCTTTGGGAGGCTATGGCAGGAGGATTTCTTGAGCTCAGGAGTTCCAGACCACCCAGAGCAAGAGTGAGACTCTGTCTCTATTAAAAATAGAAAAACTAACCTCGGTGCCCATGGCACAGTGGTTATGGCGTCAGCCACATGCACCTAGGCTGGCAGGTTCAAGCCCCAATGAGGCCAGCTAAACAACATTTGCAACTGCAACAAGAAAATAGCTGGGTATTGTGTTGGGCGCCTGTAGTCCCAGGTACTTGGAAGGCTGAGGCAGGAAAATTGCTGAAGCTCAAGAGAGTTGGAGGTGGCTGTGAACTGTGATGGCACAGCACTCTATGGTGGGTGACACAGTAAGACTCTGTCTCAAAAAAATAGAAAAACTACCCAAGGGTGGTAGTTTTTACACCCTTGTAGTGCATACCTGTAGTCCCAGCTCCTCAGGAGGCTGAGGAAAGGGGATTCCTCTACGTCTACTATTTGAGGTTGAGCTATGATGCTATGGCACTCTAGCCAGGGTGACAGAGTCAGAGTCTAGCTAACAACAAAAATGCAACAAATGTCACACAAAGGATAATACGTATATTAGATTTAACATCGTATAATAAAATAAGATCTATGAAAATAAACAGAAGTTGAAAATTAGGCAAATAATATTAACCAGGTAGAGGATTTTTTTTTCTTTTTGTTAGTGACCAATATTAAAAGTATAGAGAAGGATCGAGGCCTATAGCTCAGTGGCTAGGGCGGCAGCTACCTACACTGGAGCTGGTGGTTTTGAACCCAGCCCAGGCCTGCCAAAGAACAATGACAACTACAACCCCAAAGTAGCTGGGCATTGTGGCAGGTGCCTGTTGTCCCAGCTACATGGGAGACTGAGGCAAGGGAATTGCTTAAGCTCATAGGTTTGAGGTTGCTAGGAACTGTGAGGCCATAGCACTCTACTGAGGACGACAAAAAAAAGTCTGTCTCGAAAAAAGTATAGAGGGAATACATACTATCAATAACCATTTAATATACCTTTTCTGTGATTTTATGCAAAGAAAATCTAATGTAAATGACAATAACAGGATGATTTCTCAAAATAGAAAAAAATATAAACATTTCTCCCTAGGAAGTGCTATCAAAGGTTGGTGGACTACAGTCCTCCATGTACTGAGACTAGAAGAGTGAAGATCTCCATCATTTTCTGAATCAAAGAGGATAACAATATATATTCAATTTGCTACTTCTAATATACAGAGACAAATGAATAATGAAACCCTCATATGTTTTTAATTGTAAAGAATGGCATGACTGTCATAAAACAACCAAAAATATAAACCGTGTTACATGATTATAAAATTTGTCAGTCATCATAGCCCTCCAGGAAACTAACAGCTCAACTTTCTGATTATATTGTTCAAATTCTTATACTAAGACCTCCACTAGTCCTGTCATTTTTTTTTCTTTTTTTTTTAGTATGTGACCAAAATTGTGAAGCTCATCATGTGGAAAAAGATGAGAAGAAGACTTTGTCCTTGCACACAGAGCTGCATCCTCTGTTGAAGAGGGTCAGGAATCCTGCAGCTCAAGTCTCATCTGATCCACTGACAGGCTGTGACCTCCTGTCCAGGGATGGGGCTTGTCCATGCCTTTCCTAGGAGGAGCTGTGTGTTTCTCCACCCAGGGCTGGATCCCTAGGATCAGACAGTGTAGGGGAACAGCCCTCAGCAGAGAAGACAAAGTCCACCTGGGTGGCCATGGCTTAGCTGTGCACTGCTGAGATCTCAAGCTCCTGTACCAGGTGAGCTAAGAGAGCTGCTCCCAGATCAGGAGAAAATGTATCTGCTGTGACCTCACCCAGGCTATGTCTTGATAAATGGCCTCAGACAAAGTATTGAGGGAGGTCACCATTCTTTTGGCAACAAAGCGGGTAATTTTTGGGAACTTCAATCTTGGTGATTTGGAACTGTAATCAGGGCCACTTGCTGTACCCAGTGTGGGCCCTTAGGGGACCCCTACCACAGACATCACAGTCCTTCTCCATGTCACCTCTGTACAATGTCAGAGACCATTGATTTCTTTTTGTTGTTGTTGTTTTTCAGTTTTTGGCCGGAACCAGGTTAGAACCCACCACCCCAGGCATTTGGGGCTGGTGCTCTACTCCTTGAGCAACAGGTGCCGCCTGAGACCATTGGTTTCTTTTCCAAAGTCAAGTCGAGCTCCTCTTGTAGATAGTACTCTGTGCAGGAATCATGAGAGTGAGAGATTCATCAAAACAGTGAATCCAAGGTTGCTTCCTCTGGAACCTTCCCATGCAACCCAGGTGAACCTCACTTGTCTCTCCTCCTCCTCCCTGACCCCTCATATTCCTCAAGGCTGACCCCCCAATGTTCTCTGAATGCCGGATGCTAAAATCTTCTCACCAGTGAGAAACCCACTAGCTGCCAAAGCCCTAAATAAGTTACCTGTTTGTCAGCTTCTTGCGCCAAAGAAGCAAAATTCTACCTGCTGCTTTATCTTGGAAACTGATTATGGAAATGATTTTCCTTTTTCCTGGAATTCCCCCATCTGAGCTAAAATCAGATTCTGTGAATAAAATGAGTGTTTGAGTGAGCACCTCTAAGAGAATGCCTTATAAGCCCTAGTCCACGATAGACAATCAGGAGCTGAAGATGTCGCCCAAAATTGATTCTTCCTTTTCCAGAGTCCTGTCTGTCGAAGAGCTCCCATTTCCCTTGCCTGGGAATACTGTGTTAATCCTTCCCCTGTCACCTCTCACATGGAAGAATCAAATCTTATCTGGTCTAGCAGTGCTGTTTTTGGCTTCGAGCTTTGATATTTGGAATTCTCTTTATCATGTGTAGTGAGCTCTAATTCTGGTGCAAAAATAAGATTAGAATGTTCAGTGGCCAGGCAGCACCTGTGGCTCAATGACTAGAGCACTGACCCTATATACCGAGGGTGGCAGATTCGAACGCAGCCCCGGCCAGACTGCAACAACAACAGCAAAAATAGCTGGGTGTTGTGATGGGCGACTGTAGTCCCTGTTACTCAGAAGGCTGAAGCAAGAGAATCACCTAAGCCCAAGAGCTGGAGGTTGCTGTGAGCTGTGACACCATAGTACTCTGCCAAGGGTGACAAAATGAGACTTTATCTAAAAAAAAAAAAAAAAAAAAGAACACTCAGCATCTGTAGCACAGTGGTTGCAGTGCCAGCCATATACACCAAGGGTGGCAGGTTTGAACCCAGCCCTGGCCAGCCAAACAACAATGACAACTGCAAAAACCAAACAACAACACTAAAACAATAGCCAGCTGTTGTGGCAGGCACTTGTAGTCCCAGCTACTTGGGAGGCTGAGGCAAGAGAATTGCTTAAGCCCAGGAGTTTGAGGTTGTTGTGAGCTGTGATACTATGGCACTCTAGCAAGGGTGTGAGACTTTTTTTTTTTTTTTTTAGAGACAGAGTCTCACTTTATTGCCCTTGCTAGAGTGCTGTGGCGTCACACAGCTCACAGCAACCTCCAACTCCTGGGCTAAGGTGATTCTCTTGCCTCAGCGTCCCGAGTAGCTGGGACTACAGGTGCCCACCACAACGCCCAGCTATTTTTCTGTTTTGCAGGTCGGCTGAGGCCGGGTTTAAACCCGCCACCTTTGGTATATAGGGTGGGTACCCTACTTGATGAGCCACAGGTGCCGCCCTGGTGTGAGACTTTTTGAGACTCTGTTTCAAAACAAAAAGTAAGATTAGAAGACTCCTTTGTCATGAAGCCCAGAGCTCATAGTCTATCTCTGGGGGATATTTTTGGGTTATTTTCTCATTTAATCTGTTCAGTTGTATCAAAGTAAACAGGAAAAATTCTCATCCAGGGGATGATTGCTGCATTCCTCAAAGTTCCTTGATGGCTAAAAGCCATTTCCTGTTTCCAATCTCAGAATGAAAGACTACCAGAGACACACACACTCAGGGTCCCTGACGCTCACCCTCCTTTCAACCTCCATATGAAGAGTCCAAGGCCTCACCTTCCTTTGGATATGGTTCTTACTTTAATAATAATGTCTTACTGATTCTTTCATATGATCGATTGTTTATCTGGGCCTTTTTCTGTAAAGCAGTTCTTTTTTTTTTTTGTAGAGATAGAGTCTCACTTTATTGCCCTCTGTAGAGTGCTGTGGTGTCGCACTGCTCACAGCAGCCTCTAACTCCTGGGCTTAGGTGATTCTCTTGCCTCAGCCTCCCAAGTAGCTGGGATCACAGGTGCCCACCACAATGCCTGGATATTTTTTTTGTTACAGTTCATCTGGGGCCTGGTTTGAACCCACCACCCTCAGTATATGGGGCTGGTGCCCTACCCACTGAAGTCTATTGTAAAGAGGGCAGGTCAGTGGGGCATGTGCATGCAGGGGCAGAAGATATCTGGGTCTTCACCTCCCAATTTCATGTTTTTTTTGGTGGGGGGCTTGGCCAGGTTTGAACCCACTACCTCCTGTTTATGGGGCCAGCACCCTATTCCTTTGAGCCACAGGCGCTGCCCCCAATTTCATGTTGAAGCTCAAGAGAAAAGTCCCCTCCCTTACACATCCAGATTCAGAGTATGTGTGGCCCAGCTGGATTGGTCTTTTATAAGCAGGTGTACTGAAGACGTTTTTCCTTTCTACTACTCATCATGACTTCAATAAGAAAGTCTAAGTTTGTGATTGCTCTAGGGACCTACAAACATAAAAGGGAGATTTTGTGTAGGGTCTTGTTACAGTGTTATATAGCAGGGCATGAAAGCCATGAGATATGAGGGGAAAAAATGCAATGGTTTCCTTCCAGTGGGATTCCTGAGTCAATTCACCGATAGAAGTATTTAAGGCCTTGCCTAGATTTCAAGATGTAGAATGTAGCAGCTGATTGACACGTGTATAGTGTTGCATTTGAAGACAATATTTAATGTTAAAATTGTCTATATTGATGTTATAATTTTCAAATGCTTAGAAAAGACCAATATTACATTATGTTCAGTAGTTCCCCAGAGACCACACAACCAGACAAGCTGAATTTGCAAAGGAGTCCTTTAGTGAAGAGCCAGCCAGCGACCACCTCACTGTTTCAATGACCGGTTTTGGAGAGCAGCCCTGGATGCTTAAGTGGTCAGATTTTTAAGGCTTGGTCGGTATCCTGGTTGGTGCGCAGACTGCCCAGGTGCATCTGGGTAGGGTAGCAAGCAAGCATTGAAGAGAAATAGAATTTTGCAGTTAGTTAGATGTACATTTTAGTTTCAGTACTTTCCCCACCAGGTATTTTTTAAAGGTGAATCTGGGGACAGTTGGTACCTCCCAGTCCTTTCCCAGGGAGTTAGCCAAGCAAGAAATTGGGAGTGAGAGGCAAGAAATCAATCAGTACTTTTTCATCTATCTTGGAAGTGAACTAGACTTACTTCATTTTTGAAAGCTTGTAATCCAGAAATTTGCCAGGAGTTAACTGGTATTTTTTCTACCTCAGCGTAGGCCACTAGGCCTAATACTCCCCACTGTATTTTTTTGAGACCACGTCAAACCATTGACTAAGTGGCAGGTATAGTGTCATGTTGGTTTTTAATTATCGTCAGTTTGACAGCACTCATTTGCTTTTAAACATATGCAGTAGTTTGATTTAAGATGCAGGGTCCTACTGCCAGGAGGAGGATAAAGAGGATGAGTGGCCCAGCTGCAGTTGTGAGTTGGGTTGTGAGTCATGGTGATCAGGAGAATAGAGATTGGTATCAGTTTTTATTGTTTTCCTGGTGGTAATATTTGTTTTTAAAATTGTTAGGAACCAGAGATAGAGTTTTTCTAATGACTTCAGACTGGTTTGTATAAAAACAGCATTTTTCTCCAAAGGTTACACATAGTCCCCCCTCTTTCATGAAGAGGAGGTTTAGTAGAAAAGCCTGTTATTGCGTTAGATGAGCATTTGACAGTCATTTGTCCGTCAGGAAAGGTTTATCCTCATGGGGAGTCATTATTAATAAATTCTGGCCCAGTGTTAACTTATCTGCCTCCTTTATTAGGGAGCAGTGGCTGCTACAGCCCTGAGGTATGAGAGCTACCCCCATGGCTACCAGCCATGTTTTCATGTTTTGAAAAGTAGGTCACTGGCCTTTTCCAGGGGTCTAGGTTCTGGATCAAAATGCCTTTTGTAATCTTTTGTTTCTCTGCTATAAAGAGGTGGAAAGGCTTGGTCAGGGAGAATTAGTGTAGGAGTAGACACTTGAGTGTGCTTTTGTTTCGTTTTGTTTTGTTTTGTTTTTAGAGACAGATCTCACTTTATTGCCCTCCGTAGAGTGCCGTGGCATCACACAGCTCACAGCAACCTCCAACTCCTGGGCTTAGGTGATTCTCTTGCCTCAACCTCCCGAGTAGCTGGGACTACAGGCACCCGCCACAATGCCCAGCTATTTTTCTGTTTTTTGCAGTTCGGTGAGGCCGGGTTTGAACCCTCCACCTTCGGTATATCGGGCCGGCGCCCTACTCGCTGAGCCACAGGCACCAACCAAAAATATAATAAAATTTAGTGTGCCTGTACTTTCAAATACTTGAGAGGTTGAGGCACCTGAACCACTTGCGCCCAACAATTTCGGGTTGCTGCAAGCTATGATAATGCCATGGTACTCTACTTGGGGTGACAGAATGGAATTCTGTGTCAAAAAACATCTAACATGGCTCGGCATCTGTGGCTCAAGTGGCTAAGGTGCCAGCCACGGACACCTGAGCTGGCGGGTTTGAATCCAGCCTGGGCCCGTCAAACAACAATGACGGCTGCAACCAAAAAATGGCCAGGCCTGTGGCGGACGCCTGTAGTCCCAACTACTTGGGAGGCGGAGGCAGGAGACTTGCTTGAGCCCAGGAATTGGAGGTTGCTGTGAGCTGTGATGCCACAGCACTCTATCCAGGGTGACACCTTGAGGCTCTGTCTAAAAAAAAAAAATCTAACGTTGTTTTACTGCTAAATATTCTTTTCTCTAGTATAAAATAATCTTAGAAATTTAGATCCTCTATGCCTAAATTTCTCAACTGTAATATAGTTTGTGTTATCTACTCTCCTCATATAATTCTTAAATATATTATGTCATTGAGAAGCTTAGATTTGTCAACCATATTTTATACTCCCAATTAATACCTAATATTTTGATAATTTTTATTTCATAATTTTCCTCTGTGCAGTAAATTATCAGAAATGTGTCATTTGTATGTATGTATAAATAAATGTGTGTGCATGTGTATAACATAAAAATTTTTTCACAAATAAGATTGTATGACTATTTAATACTTATAATGTAATAATTTGATATGTCTGTACATTCTGAAATAATACACTCAAGGTAGTAAATGCATCCATCACCTTACATATTAACTATTTACAGTGAGAACACTTAAGGTCTATTGTCCTAGCAAATTTTAGTCCTACAAAATATTATTATATTATTATTTTTTTGCCTTATCATATTATTAACTGTAAACATGGTGGTGTACATCAGTTTTCCAAGATTTATTCATCTTACAAGTAGAAGTTGCTACTCTTGGTCGTCATCACCACACTTTTTCTGCTGGTGTTGTAATCTTTGCTTCTCTGAGTTCAACTTTTTAATGTTACCTCTACCAGTGTTTCTCTCATATGTTACTTAGCATAATGTGCCCCAGATCCATCTCTGTTGTTGACATTGCAAGATATTCATCATTTTTATGGCTGAACAATATTCTATGGCGAGTGTGCACTCATACTTTTTTATTTGTTCATCCTGAACAGCCATTGTAGTAGTTTTAATTTTTTTTGGTAATTGTATATAATGGTGGAATAAACTTGGGGTGCAGATTTTTTTTGAGATACTTATTTTTATTTCATTACATTAAATATCCATAAGTGAGATTGTTGGGCTAAAATGGTAGTTTCATATTTGTAACTTTTTAAACAGATCTGCATGATGACTCTATCAATTTATGAACAGCCATATTTTATAGGGTTTGCTTTTCTCCAAGCTCCTGCCAATATTTATTATCTCTTTTCTTTTTGATATTAGCCATCATAGTAGATATGAAGGGATATTTCCTCATGGTATTGATTTACTTTTGCCTGATTATTGGTAATGTTAAGAACTTCTTCATGTACCTGTTGTCTACTTGTGTGTTTTCCTTTAAAACAATCTTTTCTATTTCTTGCCTATTTTTCAATTATATGATGATGATTGATATTATTGCCTTTGAATTTTATGAATTCCTTATGTATTTTTTGATATTAACATCTTATCAGATATGTAATTTGCAATATTTTCTCTTCTCCAGTAGATTTTCTTATTTTGTGTAGAAGTTTTTGGTTTGATGCTATCCAACTTGCTGATATTTTTCTTTTGTTCCACATCTTATCATACCATATTAAAAAAAATCATTGTAAGACTTATGTCAAGAAAGTTGTTCTAAATGTTTACTTTTAAAATATTTAAGGTTTCATGTCAACACCTGTTATCTTTTCCTTTTTGACAATAGTTATCCTAGTAGTTATGAGGTGATAGCTCATCAGGGTTTTGATTTGCATTTGCCTGATGATTTGCATTTGCAAAGTTGAACACCTCTTTATATACCTGTAATTTTGGGGAATGGCATAAAAAAGTGGTCTACCATCATTCTTTTCCTTGTGAGTATTCAGTTTTCCCAGCATCAAGCATTGAAGAGACCATAGTTTCTTCATCATGTATTCTTGGTGGTCCCATTATACATTAGATGACGTGACATGCATCAGTTTATTCCTGGGCACTCTATTCTGTCCCATTGTTTCTTGTGCTGTTTATGTACATACCATGTTGTTTTTATTACTGTACCTTGAAATATAGTTTGAAATTAGAAAGATGCTTTCTTCTTCCTCAAGATTGCTTTGGCTCCTCAAAGATTCCATACAAATATTAGACATTTTTTAAATACTGTCAGGGAGAGCATTGATTCTGTAGACTATTTGGGATAATATGGAACTTTAACAATATTTGTACTTTCCATCCATAAACATGAGACAATTTAAATTATTCAAGTCTTCTTTAATTCCTTTAATTAATATCTAATAGTTTTCAGTATAAAGGTCTTTTACATCCTTGATTAAATTTATTGATTAAAAATTTATTTTGATGCTATTGAGATTGCTTTCGTCCTTATTTTTATTTATTTATTTATTTATTTATTTTTTTTTTTTAGAGACAAAGTCTCACTTTATCACCCTCAGTAGAGTGCTGTGGCATCACAGCTCACAGCAACCTCCATCTCCTGGACTTAGGCGATTCTCTTGCCTCAGCCTCTCGAGTAGCCGGCACAACAGGCACCTGCCACAACGCCTGGCTATTTTTTGTTGCAGTTTGGCTGGGGCAGTTCGAATCTACCACCCTCAGGATATGGGGCTAGTTGCCCTACCCAGTGAGCCACAGGGTCACCCTTCTTCCTTATTTTTAGGACAGTGTTTTAGTGTGTGGAATCATAGCTGATATTTGTATATAAATTTTCTATTTCAAGAATTAACTGAGTGGTGTTATTACTTCACATATTTTTTTGTGTGTTGTCTTCAAGGTTTTTATATATACGATTATGTCATCTCCAAGCAGTAATTTTTTTTTGGGGGGGGGACAGAATCTCACTCTGTTGGCCAGCTAGAGTGCCATGGTCTTGGCCTAGCTCACAGCAACCTCAAAAGTCTGGGTTCTATTGATCCTCTTGCCTCAGGTTCCTGAATAGCTGGGACTATACATGCCAGCCAATAATGCCCAACTTATTTTTTATATTTTTAGTAGAAACAGAGTGTCACTCTTGCTCAGTCTAGAAAACCGTGAAAATTTTACTTTTTCCTTTGATTTTGAATGTTTTCATCATGTTCTTGCTTAATTGTGCAGCTTAGGACTTGCAGTATGGTTTAGAAAAGAAGGATTAAGAGTAGAAACACTATAATCTTCATTGGTTTCTGTGCATTTAAAGGCTCAACCATTTATTCCAGTTTTTATAATTTTTTTTTCATGAAAAGATATTTTCCTGTTAGGTATTTGGTACAAAGGAATCTGCTTTGGGTTTTCAGTGAATAATGGTTGTAACAAGGTCACAAGGCTGCCCCTTGCTCTGCGGAGGAGTCTGCCTTTGGTCTGTCATGAAGGGATTGTGTGGTTTTAAATCTTCTCTGGTTTCTAGGAAAAGTGAATTTTGATCTATAGGGTAGGCACTACGGTAGGCTTCTGAGATTGGGTCTGCACATGGTGGGTCTGATTCCAGACGTGTTGATGGGCATGGTTCCCATTGAGTGCCTGAGAAGTTTCCCTTTAGGTCACTGAGTGGATCTATGTGTAGGACGGACTGGAGGTGGACTGCAGCTAAAAGAGCTGCAACTGAATCACAGGAGTGCTTTCAGGAACATAGCAAGAAGAAATCTTAATTTCACCTTGTGTTTAGGGATTAATTAGTGTTATCATTGTGAAAATAACACTTGTCATTTGAAGGTGACGTTTAGAAAGATGTATACCTCTGTATCTCTTCTAGTGTTTATTTATTTATTTATTTTTTGAGACAGTGTCTTACTCTTTCACCCTTGGTAGAGTGATGTGTCATCACAGCTCACAGCAACCTCCCACTCCTTGGCTTAGATGATTCTCTTGCCTCAGCCTCCCAAGTAGCCGGGACTACAGGTACCTGCCAGAACAACTGGCTATTTTTTTGTTAAAGTTGTTTAGCTTGCCTGGGCTGGGCTTGAACCTGCCACCTTCAGTGTATGTGACCGGCACCATAACCTACCACTGTGCTATGGGCGCCTTGCCTCTTCTAGTGATTTAAATGGTATTTGTGGTGAAAACATACAATATAAATTTACCATCACAAATTTTCAATCTGCCTCCATGAGTACAGATAGGCGTGTCTCCCCCCTCATCTCTGAATGAGCAGGACCACTCCCAGATTGTGGCTGAAAAGAGTTGGAGACTCAGTTGGAGTCTCAGTTGGAGACTCAGTGGAACCAAATTAGATGAGACATTTTCTAGTCTATGATCAGGACAATGGGTCCTTAACTTTGCCACTTGGATGAGACCCTGCTTTCTCAACCTGGCTCTCCTAGGTTCTGAGTTCCATTACAGTTTTAAAATCTTATATTTACTTCCCAAAATTTTCATAAATGTATTTGTTCCATGGATAGATGCCAAATTATTTTTGTTGTGTGGAAATATATGAATGGATCCTCCCAATACAACAACTTGGCAAATTTCCTTTCACTTCTTTATTCTTGTAAAGACAGAGTCTCACTTTATCGCCCTCGGTAGAGTGCCATGCATCACACAGCTCACAGCAACCTCCTAGTCCTGGGCTTAGGCAATTCTCTTGCCTCAGCCTCCCCAGTAGTTGGGACTACAGCGCCTGCCACAATGCCTGGCTATTTTTCTGTTTTGCAGTTGGCCGAGGCAGGGTTTGAACCTGCTACTTTTGGTGTATGGGGCCAGCGCCCTACTGGATGAGCCACAGGTGCCGCCCCTTTCACTATGTTTTAATTTCTGATTTGTTTCATTTCAATATTTTCTATAATTGTTTTCAAAGTTTAAGAATAATATACCATAGGGCGGCGCCTGTGGCTCAGTGAGTAGGGCGCCAGCCCCATATACTGAGGGTGGCCTGTTCAAACCTGGTCCCGGCCAAACTGCAACAAAAAAATAGCTGGGCGTTGTGCCAGGAGCCTGTGGTCCCAGCTACTGGGGAGGCTGAGGCAAGAGAATCACCTGACACCAAGAGCTGGAGGCTACTGTGAGCAGTCTGACGCCACGGTACTCTACTGAGGATGACAAAGTCAGACTCTCTCTAAAAAAAATAAAATAAAATAAAAATACTATAATTTTCACATTTTATGAGGTGAATTAGATGATATGCACCTCTTATTTAATAAAATATTAATTTTATTCAATGTAAGTATTTACATTTACTTCAGGGAAGAAAATAATCAGTAGAATTTTCATCTACTTTCCTTCACCTGTATTTAAATGATAATATAGTGTATTCCCAAATATTTATTTCATCTTATCTTTTTTATTTCAGTTTAATAGAATAGTACATATAATTATACTACATTTTTTGCATTGGTTAGGAAAATTCCAAGTTGTATTCGATTTCTTCAGCCAGGAGGTATACTTCTACATTGTATCTATTAGGTGGGGGCTTACTGTGCCCCTTAACCATCCCCCTTCTCTCTTCTTGAATTAAATTGTGGTTTTCCTATTGTGTGAACCTGTAGTTGTGGATCTGCTAGTTTCCAATTATTATGGAGTACATGAGATGCTCTTTTTTCATTCTTTTTTTTTTTTTTTTGTAGAGACAGAGTCTCACTTTATCGCCCTGGGTGGAGTGCCGTGGCATCACACAGCTCACAGCAACCTCCAACTCCTGGGCTTAGACGATTCTCTTGCCTCAGCCTCCTGAGTAGCTGGGACTACAGGCGCCCACCATAACACCCGGCTATTTTTCTTTTTTGCTGTTCGGCCGAAGCTGGGTTTGAACCCGTCACCTTCGGTATATGGGGCCGGCTCCCTACTCAATGAGCCGCAGGTGCCGCCCCATCTTTTTTCATTCTTGAGATAGTTTACTAAGGAGAATGTTCTTCAGCTCCATCCAGGTAAATATAAAAGACATAAAGTCTCCAACTTTTTGTGGCTGAATAGTATTTCATGGTGTACATATACCACAGTTTATGAATGTATTCATGGGTTGATGGGCACTTGGGCTGTTTCCATACATCTTTGTATTGTGTACTGAGCAGCTAGAAATCATTCAAGTGCAAATGCCCTTATGGTAAAATATTTTTTTTTGTTTTTTTTTTCTTTCTTGGTAGATACCTAGTCATGGGATTGTGGAACCAAATGGAAGGTTTACTTTTAGCTCTTTGAGCATTCTCCTTACTTCTTTCCAAAAATGCTGTATTAGTTTGAAATTCCAACAACAGTGTAAAATTTTTTTTCTTCTCTGCACCATTACCAATTTCTGAAGCTTTGGGATTTTGTGATGTGGTTTATTCTCACTGGTTTAGGTGATATCTCACTAGTTTTGATTTGCTTTTCTCTAATGATTAAGAACAATGACCATTTTTGCATGCGTTTTTTGGCCATTCTTCTGTCTTCTTGGGAGAAGGTTGTTCACTTCTCTTACCCAGTGCTTCCAAATGTTTATTTCATGTGTCAGTCACTCTCACTATCTAGTAGAAAAATTATATATATATATATATTTTTTTTTCTTTTTTTTTTTTTGCAGTTTTTGGCCGGGGCTGGGTTTGAACCCGCCACCTCCGGCATATGGGGCCAGCGCCCTACTCACTGAGCCACAGGTGCTGCCCAGAAAAATTATATTTTTATCTTTATTTTCAAATGGAATATTTTTTTCTTCTAAATGCTGGAGTATGGCCTTTTTATTTTGTGTACTAATAGCATTAGTATATTAATAACATAATATTTAGTGATTTAGAATACTTACTAAAACTTTCTAATTAGAGTCCTTTATTCATGATTGTAATGCATTTTCTATAAAACTTGTGGAATATGCCATGTACCATTTATTCAAAATGCTTGCTCTCCATGGGTGCGCAGTGACAAATACTGAAGTCATCTAGTCTTGAAACTTCATATTATTGTATTTCTTTTTTAGAATAGATTCCTTGAGTCAGTTTATTGTTTTTATTTTATGTTTATCTGGGTATTATTATTTTAAATAATAATTTGAAACTTTATATATAATTTAACTACATGTGGGGTATGATTTAAACATAATCAGCCATATGTTTATCACCAGTAAAATTATAAAAGTTAACCTGTGTGTCTGTGTGTGTTTCTGTGGGAACTGAAGACTTCATTCTTGACCAGGGAAAAGTCCCCAGAAAAAAGGGAAAAATTAAAAAGTAAGCTGAATGAGTTGGAACAAAGGAAAGTCAGCTAGTTTACCTTTAAACCAGCTACTGCAGCTCGGCGCCTGTGGCTCAACGGGCTAAGGCACCAGCCACGTACACCTGAGCTGGCAGGTTCGAATCCAGCCCAGGCCCGCCAAACAACAATGACGGCTGCAACCAAGAGATTGTGGCGGGTGCCTGTGGTCCCAGCTACTTGGGAGGCAGAGGCAGGAGACTCACTTGAGCCCAGGAATTGGAGATTGCTGTGAGCTGTGATGCCACAGCACTCTATCCAGGGTGACAGCTTGAGGCTCTGTCTTAAAAAAAAAAAAAAAAAAAATTAACCAGCTACTGCTAATTTTCTTATCTGAGCAAGTTTCCTGCTTTTCCAAGAACTCTGGCCTATTGGGGATATAGCTTCCTAACATGCCTATTGGGCATGTAAACACCCTGAAGGAATAATGGCTACAAAACAAGCTGTGGCAAGGCCTGGCAGGATACATTAACTAGGCCATTTCGTGCCCAGTAAACAGTCAAAGCAAATACTCATTGTGGAGGTTTGGATTTGGCTGGGGCAGAGATCAAGGGAACAGCTCAAGCCCTGAAATATGGGTAAGAGGCTTATATTCCTTATTGCAGAGGAAGACCCTCTGTGATGGTGATGAGAGGAAAATTCCTCTCTCCTACTGATTCTTCAGAGGAGATTGATGCCAGTGATGTCTTACTTCACAGTAAACTAGTGGGATTAACCCCTCCCATAAGAATCTATGTGTGTGACATCAGACAGGAGGCTGTCCCCACATAAGGCTCAGGTTTTTGATTTCTTAAGGCTGCTCAGATCCTTAATGATTATAGAAACAATATGCTCACTCAGAGAAACTGCTGACAACTTTGTTCCCTTCCTCAGCTTATGCTTTGGGCTAATGAGCAAATAGCCTAAAATAAAAGCTGAGTGGAACTGATACTCGGGACCACCATGAGAACCCCACAGGTGGGTGGTTGTCCCCTGGGTTCCCACCTTTGAAAATTCTATTCTGGGCTTGGTGCCTGTGGCTCAGCAACTAGGGTGCCAGTCACATACACCAGAGCTTACTGGTTCGAATACAGCCTGGGCCTGCAAAACAACAATGAAAACTACAAGTAAAAAATAGTCAGGTATTGTTGTGGGTGTCTGTATTCCCAGCTACTTGGGAGGCTGAGGCAGAGAATCACTTAAGCCCAAGAGTTTGAGGTTGCTGTGAGCTGTGATGCCCTAGTGCTCTACTGAGGGTGACATTGTGAGTCGCTCTCCCAAAAAAAAGAAAATTATGTTCTGTATGTCTTGTCTCTTTCTTTCTCATTGTTTCTACCTTTATTTCTTCAGTCAGTCACCTCCAGATCCACATGCCTTAACAGACCCTGCCCCTGGGGCAGGACCCCAGCAAACTTGGTTCATGGCTTACCTCAAAAATTTATTTATGGCTCGGCGCCTGTGGCTCAACGGGCTAAGGCGCCAGCCACATACACCTGAGCTGGTGGGTTCAAATCCAGCCTGGGCCTGCCAAACAACAATGACGGCTGCAACCAAAAAATGGCCGGGCATTGTAGAGGGCGCCTATAGTCCCAGCTACTTGGGAGGCAGAAGCAAGAGACTCGCTTGAGCCCAGGAATTGGAGGTTGCTGTGAGCTGTGATGTCACAGCACTCTATCCAGGGTGACAGCTTGAGGCTCTGTCTCAAAAAAATAAATAAATAAATAAATAAATTTATTTATGTTTTTGGCTTTTTCAAGTGATTGTTTTATTCTGTCCAGGTGAGTAATCATAGAAATAAATCAGGAATTCTGTCATGGAGTCTGAATGTATTCACCTTTTTATTAATTCATCTGTATTATGTTTGTGTAAGAGTAACACTTATAATTTAAAGGTAATTTTTAGGAAATTATATAACTCTGTATCCCTTTTAGTTCTCATTTAACAAATCGTTATGGCAGGAACTTATAGTATAAAATTTGATATTGTAAATTTTTTTTTTTTTTTGTAGAGACAGAGTCTCACTTTATCGCCCTTGGTAGAGTGCCGTGGTATTACATAGCTCACAGCAAACTCCAACTCCTGGGCTTAGGCAATTCTCTTGCCTCAGCCTCCCTAGTAGCTGGGACTACAGGCATCCCCCATGATGCCTGGCTATTTTCCTGCTTTGCAGTTCAGCCAAGGCCAGAAGTGAACCCACCACCTTCTGTATATGGGGCCGGCACCATACTTGATGAGCCACAGGCACTGCCCACATTGTAAATTTTTTAATTGTACAGATTACTAATGTCAAGTATATTCACTTTGCTATACAAAACACTTTTAGAATTTTTACATCTTGCAAAATTCAAACTCAATATTTGTTAAATAACAATGGCCAATTTTACCCTTTCTCAAGTCCTTGACAAACACCATTCTACTTTCTGTTTCTATGAATTTGACTACTTAAGATATCTCATATATTTGAAATCATATACTATCCTTTGCTTTCTTACTACCTTATGTAAATTAACATAATATGTTTCAAGGTTTATTTTTATGATAGCAGTGGATAGGATTTCCATTTTAAATGCTGAGTAATATGCCACAATTATATTTTTATAAGTTTCAGGACATCTGGATTGCTTCTACTTTTTAACTTTTTTGAATAATGCTGCAATGAACGTGAATATACAAATACCTTTTCCATGTCTTGCGTTGCACGCTTTGTATAAATATTCAGAAGTGAAATTGTTGGGTCATATACTAATTCCATTTTTAAGTTCTAGAATCTTCCATACTATTTTTTTTGTTTTACAGTGGGTACCTCGTTTTTTTCCCCCCCAAAAGTACACAAGTGTTTCAATTTCTCTACATTCTTACAGGGCTTTAAAATTTATTTCATATTTGTCATTCTAATGGGTGTGAAATGATATGTCATGTTGATTTGGTTTGACTTTCTCTAAAGATTAGTAATTATTATTATTTTTTTATTTGGCCAGGGTCAGGTTTGAACCCACCACCTCCAGTATATGGGGCTTCGTTTCATATGCTTCTTGCATTTGTATGTCTTCTTGGCAGAAATGCCAGATCAATTCATTGTCCATTTTTAATCAAGTTATTAACTTTCTGTTGCAAAATTTTGGTCATTGTTTATATCATCTGAATGTTAACTCTTATCAAATATGTGAATTGCATCTGTTCTTACCCATTTTTAGGAAGAATTTTCACTCCACTCAGTGTTTTTGGTGGTGTGCAGAAATTTCAAAGTTTGATGTAATCTCAGTTTTCTCTTCTTTATATTTTTGCTTATGCATTTGTTGTCACTTTCAAAAAAATGTCCCAGGGCTAATATCAGGATCTTCCCTTTTGTTTTCTTCTAAGAGTTTTACACTTGTATTTCTTAAGTTTCAGTATTTAGTGCATTTAAGATATATTCTGTATGCAGTGCAAAAGAGAGATCTAATTTCATTTTTCTCTCACATAGATATTCAACATATATAAACATTTATTGATTTTTTTTTTGAGACAGAGCCTCAAGCTGTCACCCTGGATAGAGTGCTGTGGCATCACATCTCACAGCAACCTCCAATTCCTGGGCTCAAGCGAGTCTCTTGCCTCTGCCTCCCTAGTAGCTGGGACTACAGGTGCCTACCACGATACCTGGCCACTTTTTGGTTGCAGCTGTCATTGTTGTTTGGGCTGGATTTGAACCCGCCAGCTCAGGTGTACGTGGCTGGCACCTTAGCTGCTTGAGCCACAGGCACCAAGCCCATAAACATTTATCGAAATGATTTTTCATTATCATTTCTACTTTTTCCATTTGTGTTCATGGGTATTCTCTGAGGATGTAATTTATACATAAGGGTTTATTTCTGAGCTCTCTGTTGTGTTTCATTATTTTTTTTAACTTTTTTTTGTTCTAGAGGAATGCATTTATTTACATTTTTATACTTGATTTGTATCAGGAAGAATAATGCCTCTTTTTTTTAAATTTTAAATTAATATAAGCATACAAACAATTAGATTACATTGTTAGGTAAAGTTCAAGTTGTAGTTGAGCCTTTTACCTGGGAGGTATTCCACATACCCCACAATTGTGCCCATTAGGTGAGAGCTTAGCCAGCTTTCTTCCTATTCATTTCCACCCTGCTCTTTTCTACTCTTCCTTTCTTGAATTTGATTGTGTTTTTCTCTTATGTGGGCATGTAGTTGTTCATCTACTCATTTCAAATTAGTATAAAGTACATTAGATGCTTGTTTTCCATTCTTGTGATAATTTAATTAGGAGGATATCCTCCAAATCTATCCAGATAAATACAAAAGATATAAATTTTCCATATTTCTTTATGGCTGAATAGTAATCCATAGTATACATATATCATATTTTATTAATCCATTCATGATTTGATGGGCACTTAGGTTGATTGCCCAAGTTGATTGCCTTGGGTTGATTATGAATTGAGATTCAATGAACATTTTAATGCAAATATTTTTATAGTAAAATAATTTGTTTTCTTTTGGGGTAGATATCCAGTAATGGGAATGCAGGATGAAATGGACAGTCTGCTTTTAGTTCTTGGAGCATTCTCCATACTTTTTTCCATAGTTGTCAATTTGCTTTAATGTGTCCTTAGCAGAAGATTTTTGGCTTCATCAGGTCCCATTTATTTATTTTGTTGTTGCAGTTACTAATGGGGTCATCTTCATAAACTATTTCCATGGGCTGATATTATTTAGAATATTCCCACATTTTCTTCTAGCGTTTTTATCTTTTTATGTCTTAGATTTAAATCTGTTATCTATCATGAGTCAATTTTAATAATCAGTGAGAGATGTATGTCTTGTTTCTGTCTTTACATATGGCTAACCTGTTTTTCTAGCACCATTTATTAAGTAAAGATTCTTTTCCACAGTGTATGCTTTTGTTTGGTTTATTAAAGCTTTCAGTGGTTCTCATCCTGTGGGTCGCAACCCCTTAGTTCAATTTGTAACAACATGGGCATTAGAAAGGTTGAGAACCAGTGGCTTAGATGATGGTATGAGGCTGGTTTCATCTCTAGGTGTTTTATTCTGTTCCATGGATCTATGTTTCCACTTTTGTGTCAATGCCATGTTGTTTTGATTATCACAGACGTGTAGTATAACTGGAAGACTGGTAAAATGATACCTCCACATTTGTTTTTATTTCTTAGAATTGTATTCACTATTCAGGGTTTCTTCTGATTGCATATGAAATGAAGAATTATATTTTCAAGTTCTTCAAACTGTGATATTGGAGTTTTCATGGGGATTGCATTAAATAAGTAGATCACTTTGAGTAGTATACACATTTTAACAAGATTAATTTTTTCCAGTCATGAGAATGGTATATTCTCCCATTTATCAATCTCTTCTGCTATTTCTTTCCTTGGAATTTTCTTGTTCTCTCTGCAGAGATCTGTCACGTCTTTTATTAGGTATATTTCATTTTCTTTGAAGCTACTGGGAAAAGTATTGTGTCTTTCATTTGATTCTCAGCTTGACTGTTATTGGTGTATATGAAAGCTACTGATTTTTGGACATTGCTTTTATATCTCGAGACATTACTGTATTTCTTGACCACTTCTAGGAATCTTGTAGTTGAGTCCCTTAGCAGAAGATTTTTGGCTTCATCAGGTCCCATTTATTTATTTTGTTGTTGCAATTACTAATGGGGTCATCTTCATAAAATATTTCCACGGGCTGAATATATCACCAGCAAAGAACAAAAGTTTGACCTCCTCTGTCCCCATTTGGATACACTTGATGCCATTCTCTTCCCTGATTGCATTGGCTAGGATTTTCTGGGCTATGTTAAATAGTAGTGGCAATAGTGGACATACTTGTCTGGTTCCAGTTCTAAGTGCAAATGCTTTCAGTTTTACTCTATTCAGTACGATGTTAACTGTGGGTTTGGCATAGATGGTTTCTATCAGATTAAGAAATTTCCATCTTTGCCTATTTTCTTAAGTGTTCTTTTCAGAAAAGGGCACTAAATTTTGCCATATGTTTTTCTCCATCTATTGAGGGGATCATATGGTCTTTGTATTTGGTGCTATTTATGTGACAAATTATATTTGTTTTGCATATGTTCAACTATATATATAGTTTTGTTTTGCATATGTTGAACTATATATAGTTTTGCATATGTTGAACTAACCTTGCATCCCTGGGATAATGACCATGTGGTCATTTTATATATACCTTATATATATACATATGTGTATATATATGTGCATATATACTTTAATGTGTACTTGTATTTTATTTGCTAGTATTTTGAGTATTGTTGGATTGTATTCATTAGTGAAATTGGTCTATGCTTTTTTTTTTCTTTTGAGACAGAGCCTCAAGCCGTCACCCTGGATAGAGTGCCGTGGCATCACAGCTCACAGCAACCTCTAATTCCTGGGGTCAAGCGAGTCTCTTGCCTCCGCCTCCCAAGTAGCTGGGACTACAGGCGCCCGCCACAACGCCCGGCCATTTTTTTTTTTTTGGTTGCAGCCGTCATTGTTGTTTGGTGGGCCGGGGCTGGATTCAAACCTGCCAGCTCAGGTGTATGTGGCTGGCGCCTTAGCCCTTTGAGCCATAGGCGCCGAGCCGATTGCTCTTCTTTTACTCTCATTTTTATATTTTGTTTGTTTGTTTGTTATATTTTTTGAGATAGAATGTCACTTTGTCACCTGTGGTAGAGTGTCGTGGTGTCATAGCTAATAGCAACCTCAAGCTATTGGGCTCAAGGAATCCTTTTGCCTCAGCCTCTCAAGTAGCTGGGACTACAGGTGCCAGCCACAATGCCTGGCTATTTTTAGAGATGATGTCTCACTCTGGGTCAGGCTGGTCTCAAACCTGGGAGCTCAAGCAATCTACCCTCCTTGGCCTCACAGAGTGCTAGAATTACAGGTGTGTGCCACCACACCTGACCTTTACTCTCTTCTTTTCTGCCTCACCAAATAACTGAGTTAGCTCAAGAGTCTTATCTTCAAGTTCTAAGATTCTTTCTTCTTCATAGTTTAAGCTGTTATTGAAATTTTCTATTGCATTTTTAAACTCCCTGAATGACTCCTTCAATACTTAAACTCTTTTCTAATTTCATCATGTCTTTCGATTGTTTCTTGGGTCAATTTTTTATTTCCTTTTGGTAACTTTCCACTTGCCCTTCAATTCTCTTCATCGCTTTTTTTTTTTTTTTTGAGACAGAGCCTCAAGCTGTCACCCTGGAGAGAGTGCCGTGGCATCACAGCTCACAGCAACCTCCAATTCCTGGGTTCAAGCGAGTCTCCTGCCTCTGCCTCCCAAGTAGCT
>CAUYRH010164474.1:0-28456 GCA_963574655.1 Perodicticus potto | reverse complement strand
TATCTCAAGAATGGAAGAAAAAGTATCCAATGTACTCAGCCCTACTATGAAGCTAATTTAAAGGTTTCATATGAAGGCTATAACCCATCTATAGCACAAGAATATGGGAAGGGAGGGGAGGGGGGAAGTTGGGATACAGGGAGGGTATTTGGTGGGGCCACACCTATGGTGCATCTTAGAAGGGTACAGGCGAAACTTACTAAATGCAGAATACAAATGTCTTCATACAATAAGTAAGAAAATGCCATGAAGGGTATGTTAAACAGTTTGATGAAAACATTTCAGATTGTATATGAAGCTAGCACATTGTACCCCTTGATTGCACTAATGTACGCAGCTATGATTTAATAAAAAAAAAAAAAGAAAGTTAATCTGACTGACAATCAGAAAGGAAAGGAATAACTTCAAAGGACTGTTAAAATTCAAGTAACTGGGAGGAAATCTGTGCCCAGGAAGTCACCTGTGGGAGGAAGGGCATGGCCTGGCAAGGGGGACACCCTCCTTCAAGAGGGGCCAGGGAGACAGGCTCTTCAGTGTCTCTCAGGAGTCCAGTTCTTTGCCAAAAACATCATTTTGCTCCTTCAGCTACTTTACTAACTTGAGCAGGAGGCTTGGACTGGCTTCCCTGGTAGCTGCTGGCTGGTGTGTTCCCTGGGGGGACTGGAAGACTGGCTATAATCACTCCCATTAGCAGTTGGCAGCTCCCCAATCCACTTTTTTTACCTGGACTGGATCAGCCCTGACAGCTGCTGGACTTGCTGTGTTGCCCACATGAGTGCAGGCTGCATCCCCTAAGCAGTTAATTCTCCACCTTGTCTTGTATTGGTGGCCTCAGCACCTGCTGGCACAGCTGAATCTCTCACACCATGAGGCCTGGGAAGACAGCTCCAAGAACCAGTGCTCCTAGCCATAGCAACTTTGCTCTGGGGCATTGCCCTAAGTGTAAAGCTGTGGGAGAGCAGAACTCTGAACATGGCCTCAGGAAGGAATCCAGCCCCAGAAAACAGCCCCTGGTGGCCCACACCGTGAATGAACGTTCCCTGGGAGGTTAGGACATGAGTGCAGTGAAATTCTGATACTACCAGCTGCCTTTACCTGAGCACCTCACCTGAGCCAGGCACTGGACTGAGCCCTTTACACACATGATCTCTCATAATGCTTGCAACAGTTCTAAGGGAGATATCATTACCATTTCACAGATCGATAGTCTGAGGCCTAGAGTGGTGAAATACCAGGTTGAAGCCACAAAGCTGTGAAGTGCCAGAGCTGGGACTGCCAGCCCCAGAGCTCCTCCTCTCACCACTGCACCAGCTCTGCCTTGGGTGATGACTGGACACAGAACTTTCCAAAGGTGGTGGGGAGAAGGAAATGGTGCAAGCATCTCCCATGGATTGACTGTGCTGGCTGACCTCAAAGAGGCCAGAGAAGGCAGGTCCAGCTGCAACTGACCCTCATTCAAGAGCTACTTTTAAGGGCAAGGCCTGGGCAACTAAATATTGTGGGGTCCCTTGCCCCACCCCTTATGCTGCATGGTGTTATCTGGGCAAATTCCTCTGGCAGCAGCTTCAAAGGTAATGACATTGGGGCAGGAAACATGCAGCCTGAAGGATGTGGAGAAGGAGAGAGGGGCAGGCAAACTTCCTGGCCTGCTGTGTGGGGCTGGAGGTGGCCTGTCAGCATTTTGTGTTTGTTTTGAACTCCAACTGTTCTGTCATTTCCCCTTAAACCCCTAAAGGTGTTACTTCTACTTTCTGCCTTCCTGAGTTGCACAAAAAGCCAGCCCTGGCCATGGATGAGCTCCTGAGCTTGTCAGTGCAGGGCTGCTTCCACCATCGGTGGGACAGCACCTCTGTCTACTGTGGCAGGCTGTAACTGTCACCATTATCCCCTTTGTGCTTTGATTTTATCAAGGTGCCCATACTTCTAAATGCCTGTTTATTTTCCTCTCTGCTAGATACATCTTCCTATTATTTCCAGTTTTCCAATTCCCGCTTTAAAAACCTTGGAGAACACCCAAAGCCCCACTTAGCTGGGGCCACTTGCCCAAACCTGTTACTCATGCAGTTATTTTCAGCGATCTTCTCCACCCACTGCAAACCGGGGCCTCCATGACCGTGGCTCGTGAACCCATGTAGAACTATGTCCTTCTTTTCAGTAGGGCCAGACTCAGTTTTGAAGCCTTAGGGAGAGGTTGAGGACAAGTGAGGAGGCGGAAGCTGTCCGAAAGTTGTGCGGTTCAGGCGCAGCAGCCGGAGCTTGTCTCTTGAGTCTGGCGCTTGGAGGCGCGGTCTACACCAGACCAAGGCCCCCCAGTCACTAACGCTCCCGCGGGGTAGACGGTGTTTAGGCGCTGCGGACTATCCTCCCCGCGTTTCTCCTAGTTCGGGAGGCTGCCTGCCTGCCCTCCTTGCTCATCCTCCAGCCCCACCGAGCGCTCCACCCCAACTCTGACGCCTGAGCACCCGGTTCGCCTTTCCTTCCTGCTAATCCGGCGAGCCAGGCTTTCTCCTTCCCTGGGCTCTCCTCCTCCTCTCCCCCTCGAATCCAGTCCTGGTTTCCCCGCCGCCAGCCTCCCTCTCCTCGCGGCTGGGCTCGCCCCCGCCCCGCCCCGCCCGCCGTCGCCGAGGCCAGCTCCGCGCCTCCGCCACCCCCAGCGCCCGGCCGCCGGGGGCTCAGCTCGCCCAGTCCAGTGGCTCCAGTCCGGATCTCGCTGCTGCCCGACCCGGGTACGAGTCCCCTCCGCTGGGGAGGTGGCGGCGGCGGCCGGGCCCCTTCCCCTCGGCCGCCACGCCAGCCCGGGCTTGGCGGGGAGGGAGCAGCTGGGCAGCCCCCGGAGCCCCTCGGAGGACAATGCACCCGGCGCTCGGCCACCCTCGCTCCGTCTCATCCTCGTCCAGCTCCTTCCCTCCGCCCCCCGCCGCTGCACGGCTGCAGCCCCTCTTCCTCAGGGGGGGCTCCTCCCGAGGCCGGAGAGGCTCGGGCGACAGCAGCACCAGCACCAGCACCAGCCGGGCGGGAGGCGGCGGCAGACGCGGCGGGGGCGGCGGCGGCTCCCCAAGCAGCAGCACGGGCGCCGAGCGAGAGGACGACGACGAGCGCATCAGCATCAGCAAGCCGCTGGTGCCTACGGCCGCCGCCGCGATCCCGGGACCCCCGGGCCAGGCGGGCGCCCCAACTGCCGACTCTGTGCCTGCCGCCTTTTCCTCTTCTGCGGTCACCTCCTCCTCCACCTCCACGCCCACCTCCTCCTGCAGCATGACCGCCGTGGACTTCGGCGGGGGCGCAGCACCCGGGGCCGTCGGGGGGCCCGGGAGCCGCTCGGCTGGGGGCGCGGGAGGCCCCGGTGGGGGCAGCAGCACCTCCTGCTGCTCGTGCTGCTGCTG
Source organism: Perodicticus potto (assembly GCA_963574655.1). Lineage (NCBI taxonomy): Eukaryota > Metazoa > Chordata > Mammalia > Primates > Lorisidae > Perodicticus > Perodicticus potto. Next base: position 25,073 of record CAUYRH010164474.1, on the reverse strand, counting down.
TTGCTGCCGCCGGGCCCGGCCGGGCCGCAGGGGTCGCCGCCGCTGCTGCGGCCCCAGCCCAGGGTGCCGCTGGGGTTACCAGGCGCTGTCCGTGGTGCTGCTGCTGGCTCAGGGCGGCCTGCTGGACTTGTACCTCATCGCGGTCACCGACCTCTACTGGTGCTCCTGGATCGCCACCGACCTGGTGGTGGTGGTGGGCTGGGCCATCTTCTTCGCCAAGAACAGCCGGGGCCGTCGGGGCGCCGCGGCGGGCAGCGCCCACAACCACCACCAGCACCACCACCACACCGCGCCTCCTCTGCACCTGCCCGCGGCCTCTTCTGGCCCCGGGGGGGCCAAGGCGCGCAGCGGCCGAGGGGCCCCCAGCGCCTCTGGGGGCGGCCTGGCGGCGGCCGGGACAACCAGCGAATTCGCTTTCGCCTACCTGGCCTGGCTCATCTACTCCATCGCCTTCACACCTAAGGTGGTGCTTATCCTGGGCACGTCCATCCTAGACCTCATCGAGTTGCGCGCTCCCTTCGGCACCACCGGCTTCCGCCTCACCATGGCGCTGTCGGTGCCCCTGCTCTACAGCTTAGTACGGGCCATCAGCGAGGCGGGCGCCCCGCCGGGCTCGGCCGGACCCCTGTTGCTGCAGCCCCAGCAGCACCGCGCCGCCGGCTGCTTTCTGGGCACGTGTCTGGACCTGCTCGACAGCTTCACTCTGGTGGAGCTGACGCTGGAAGGCCGCGTGCCGCTGCCCGCGCACCTGCGCTATCTGCTCATAGCCGTCTACTTCCTCACCCTCGCCTCGCCGGTGCTCTGGCTGTACGAGCTCAACGCCGCGGGCCTGGCGGCTTCATCCTGGGGCCAGACCTCGGGACCCGGCAGCTGCAGCCGCCTTCTGCGCTTGCTGGGCGGCTGCCTGGTGGACGTGCCCTTACTGGCGCTGCGTTGTCTCTTGGTGGTGAGCTACCAGCAGCCCCTCTCCATCTTCATGCTCAAGAACCTCTTCTTCCTTGGCTGCCGCGGCCTGGAGGCCCTGGAGGGCTGCTGGGACCGCGGGAGTCGGGCCTCCCCCAGTCGGTCCAGAGGGGGCTATGGTGCTCCGCCTTCTGCCCCACCTCCACCTCCACCGCTGCCACCTCCAGGAGGCTCCCAGCTGGGTCACTGCGTCTCGGAGAATGAGGGGGGCGCCCATGGTTATGTCAATACGCTGGCAGTGGCCTCCCAGAATTGAGGGGTAGGACAGGGGTCTTGCTTTTGAGTTGGGAGTCCCCAGTCCCTTGTCTTATGACTGCTTCCACCCGGATTTGATCAGGCTGTGTTTAGAAGCGGTCCCTGTTAACGAGGCTAAGGGCCTGTGTGTCCGTTCTTTCGACCAGAGTGCACGCGGGTGACCAGAGCTAATGGTGAGAAAGATCAGTCCACTTGCCCTTCTCCATGTCCTCCCCCAGTCCAGCTTCCAAGGGGCTGGAACCTCTGCTTCTTGCTTTTCCCACCTCTGTGCTAATTACCATCCATTGGAGGGGGGGGAAATGGAGGACACACGGTTCCCAAGCTGGGGTGCTGCCCCCTTGATCCGCCTCATTCAGCCTGTGGTTAGAGGCCATTGTCCCATGCCTTGAAACTGACCCAGAATCCACTCTTCCCCTGATGTGTCTATTGGATGTTTTCAGGGTGGTAGATACAAAGTGTATGTCTGTGTGTGTGTGTGCTGGCAGTGCGCAATGCTGTTTTCTTGTGTGTACCCTGTGGCCCCTTGCAATGGGTAGGAGAGCTGGGGAGGCCTCTCTCCATGCTTACTACCCCCTTCTCTTTTCTGCCTGCAGTTGTGATCATGAATTCCCAGGAAGAGTGGCTCTTGGGAGCAGCTCACCAGGGGCTTCCTCTCTTCTTAGCTAGGGGCAGGAGGGGCCCATTCTTAAGGACCAAACTGCACCCTTTCTTGGGTGAGTGAGCATTTCTACCTCCGTGCTTTCAAGTTTTGTCGCATCATGCAGTGATGCTGCTTGCAAAAAATAATGACAAAATACTCAGAAGTTGTATTCAACATGGACACTGGATCCAGCTGTGGTTTGGTACCAGTGTTAGTACAGGGTCTGTGGAGTATCAGCCATCGGCTTGCCTGCCTTCTCTTTTTCCCTCCACACCCACAACTCTTACCCTTTCCATGTTTTGGTGCTGACTTGGCTAGATCTTGGTTCAGACCAACAGGGTTGGTGCTGTTCCTATGGGCCCAGAGGAGTAAGAAACCCCACTTCCCATCTGTCCTCCCTCTGGGAAGCTTGGTGTAGATCAGAAGGGTTGGTGGTGACCTTTTTCTTCTACTCTGGTTAAGGGTATCACTAGGGACAAGCAGGCTGTGGGACCTTCCCCAGCAAGCCTTCCCCTGGTGTTCGTCTTGTTGAGGGTGCTGGCAAGAGACACCCAGGGGTTATGTACTTACAGTCTTGACATCACTCTTGGACTCTTTGAGACAGAATAAGTGTTTTTAGGGAGCTAAGAGTGCATGAGGTCTATGGAGAGCAAGGCCAAGAAATACTTTCCTCCAACCTCAGTAGGATGGGGTGGAGATGAAACACTAAGAATGTTTTTTTTTTTTTTTTTGTAGAGACAGAGTCTCACTTTATCGCCCTCGGTAGAGTGTCGTGGCATCACAGAGCGCTCGAGAACCTCCAACTCCTGGGCTTAGGTGATTCTCTTGCTTCAGCTATATTTCTGTTTTGCAGTTCGGCCGAGGCCGGGTTTGAACCTGCCACCTTCGGTATATGGGGCCGGCACCCTACTCAATGAGCCACAGGCGCCGCCCCACTAAGAATGTTTTGTCCCCTTTTCCCTTCATGTGCTTGGGAAGTTTTATGTGGTATAATAAACCCTGGACAAGGGACCAAAAGACATGGATTCTAATGCTGGGCGTGGTGGCTCACACCTGTAATCCTAGCACTCTGGGAGGCCGAGGCAGGTGGATTGCCTGAGCTCATGGGTTCGAGACTATCCTGAGCAAGCGTGAGACCCTGTCAATAAAAATAGCCAGGCGTTATGGCGGGCACCTATAGTCCCAGGTACTTGGGAGGCTGAAGCACAAGAGAATCGTTTGAGCCCAAGAGTTTGAGGTTGCTGTGAGCTGTGATGCCACTGACACTCTACCGAGGGCCACAAAGTGAAACTGTCTCAAAAAAAAAAAAGAGGACATTGATTCTAGATCTGACTCTGTCACTCACTGGGGTTTTTTTTCTTTTCTTTTCTTTTGACTGAGTCTTGCTCTGTTGCCCTGGGTAGAGTGCAGTGGCATCATCATAGGTCACAGTCATCTCAAACTCCTGGGCTCAAGCCATCCTCCTGTCTCAGCCTCCCAAGTAACTGGAAGTACAGGCACCTGCCACAATGCCCAGCTAGTTTTTCTATTTTTAGTATAGACCAGGGTCAAGTTCTTGCTCAGACAGCTCTTGAACTCCTGAGCTCAGGCCTCAGCCTCCCCAGAGTGCTAGGATCACAGGCATGAGCCACCATGCCCAGCCACTCACTACCTTTGAATGGCATATCATTTTTACTTTCTGTGCCTCAGTTTTCTCACATTTAAAAGTTAGAAGGTAGATGAGTGACCTCTAAGCTGCCTTCAAGCTCTGGCATTCTTAGAATTTATGGCTCTTGAGAACTCTGGTCACAGTGCTCCCTGCACAGGTGGCTAGGAGAGGAGCCAGCCAGAACGCACTTGCAGAACATCCCCTACTTCTCTGCAGGGGTGTGTGTGAAGCCACAGCCGGGAAGGCAGGAGGGAGGGCTGTGGGCACCTGGCGGGGTAGGCATGCAGGGCCTGCCATAGCTGTACTATCTCTGGTCTTCCCGAGAACCCCCACCAAAGGAAAGGGCCAGAAGTGCCAAGTCACTGACCACTAGCTCGGCTCCCAGGCCAAGGCCTCCTGGGAGGGCCCCTCTGTCTGGTGGGGGCTTGTGGGCAGAGGACATCCACATTGACAGAATAGGGGCTGATGCACTTCCCTTGCTCTCAAAAGTGGGGAACAAAGAGGAAAAATGTTTACACTCAAAGCACTGTCTGCTCCCAGTCCCTCACCCTACTCAGTCCCGCAGCTGGCTGGAATCCACAACTAAGTGTTTTTTTTCTTGCCTCCTCCCCTTCCCCCTGCTGACTCCTCTACCCTCTTTGGTGGCCCTCATGGATCTGGGGCCCAGGCCATGCGTGGTGCCAGCAGCTGCTTCCTCTGTCTTTGCCCCAGCTTTGCTCTGTTTGTCTGCTACCTAATCTCAGTGACTGTGAAAGGACACTGTGTCTGAGCCATGGCCACCCCTGGCTGGCCCCCTGACCTACCCCCTTTCTACTATTTAGATAGCCAGCTCCCTGACGGTGAAATCTCTGAGTGATGTTGGGTTTTTGGTGGGAGGCTGTGATAAGTTCAATGAGCTGCCATTTCCCTAGGCAGTCAAGAGACTGATGGCAATGGGCTGATTGTAGCAGGGACCAGGTCTGATGGCCCCCAACTCACCCCTAGGCATCCTCTTTTTTACATATTTGGTGCAAGCACTTTGTGCTCACCGGTGTTTTTCTTGATTCCCTTGCACCATTCACAACAAGGCAAATCCCAGAACTTCCTTTGCCTTACTTTCTAGGGCATCTCTAGTGCTGGGGTGAGCCTGAAATGTTCCCCACGCACCTGATAACCAAGATGGTGCACTATTTCCTGAGGCCTAGGCCAAGAGTGTGCACAGTTCACAGAAAAGAGCCCTGGACTCAGAATCTCCATCTGCCTTCACGTCAGAGGCTTCCTCTCCCTGAGCAGACCCTCTCTGAAGGCCACTTTACGTTAATGTGCTCTGAGTCTGGTTCTGAGTCTGTGGGCTTTGTGGAGGAGAGCTAGCTGTTGAGTAGAGCCTGGAAGAAGGAGGGAAGTGGCACCTCACTAGCATTTATCACGGTTCTTTTTTTCTTTCTCTTTTTAAAAATAAAACCAGACTCTGTTCTGAAAATAAAAAACTTGAGACTTGTGACAAGCTTCCTGTGCGGTGTAAGATCTTTTCTGTCCTGATTTCTTTACTGGATTCGTAAATGTCACCGTGCCATTTGTCACCATTTTACAGGTTTGTGTTAATATTACGAGCACATCTTGGCCCTTTCCTTCTGACAGTTGTCATGCTGTCCAGGGCAGTAGTGAGGCTGTGGTCTGGAGCTGGCAGGTGTCTAGCCAGGTTTGCTGTAGGCAGAGCCAGCTCACATGCATTCAGACTGACAGCAATCTCCCCAGACACCTTGAGCTTTCTCTCCTCTCTCAATGGAGTCTCATTGTGTCACCCAGGCTGGAGTGCAGTGGTGCAATCAGCTCACTGCAGCCTCAAACTCCTGGGCTTAGGTGATATTTTTGCCTCAGCCTCTTGAGTAGCTAGGACTGCAAGTGCCTACCACCATACCTAGCCTTCTGACGTCTTCCTAAGGATAGATTACAAAGGGGAAAAGGCTTGAGAAACTAAATTTTAAACACTCTGTCCTCCTCTATGACTCTTGCCCCAGCCAGAGCATAAATTCTTATGTATGAGATAAACAAGGCCAGGATTTTTGTTGTTGTTGTTTTGTTTTAACATGAAGGATACTATTAAGTCTATGGCAGAACACTGGGTCTGCACCAAAATAAACGCATAGTATTTTTTAGCACAGAGGCAGCCAGCACTACTAAAATCACTTTGTGTTGCCAGCCTACGGTGTGATGTTCCTGGCTACTCCAAAGCCTGGGCCATGCAGGGGGTTGGCCCAGGAGAATAAAAGAGGCACATCATAGCTAAAGGGCCAGGAGCCTGGGCCTGCTCTGCCTCTCACTAGCAGTCACCTGGCCTCCTGGAACTGTTTCATCATTTGTAAAACACCAGCAGTGTTGCCTACCTCACTAGGTTATGGTTAAGAATTAGATGAGGCAACATAATGCTAAAGTGGTCCTTTTCCCCAAGACATTTATAATCCTAACAGAGGACAAAATTTGCACACAAAGTAATTACAGAACAACAGGAGACCATGTCTGCATTATTCCTAAATCTGATGTAAAATGAGATGATTAATTTGACCAAGCATGTTGTAAATATTTACAAATCTCTTCTAGTTAAGTACGCTGATGCTCACTGATTTTGGTTTGCTGGGAAGGTGTTTTGGAACAGGTGGAGTCGGGGTTTAGGGGTGATCTGTTCCTGTGTGGGCAACACAGCCCTGCAGAAGAGCATGAAAACACAGCATGTGGTGGGCAGTCAGGCCCTTTACATGCACCAGCCCATGCCGTCCTCACAGGCACCTCCAAGGCATCTTTGTCACTATGTTCCTGAGGCCCAGGGAGATGAAGGAGGTCACCAACTGCCTCACTGTAGTCGGGAAGGGAATTCAGATTGGAACCCAGGCATGGCTGCCTCCTAAATCTGCACGGCAGGTGGCATTCAGCTCTCAGCTATTGACCGTGTTCAACTGCCTCTCCATTACAGCTTGACAGCATGACAGTTCTGGCTAAAAGTCAGGGGCTGTTCTCATTTTTCTGTGTGATTCCCATGGAAGAGGAGAGCAGAGCCAGCTAGTGGCACACCCCCGGCAGGGTGCAGTCGACTGCACCTCCACTGCAATCTCTCCTCCTTTTCTCAGGGGATGGGGTGTCTTCTTCCTTTTGATCCAGTGCTAATTCGTACAAAGGATTAACAGGCCAAGGGGTTATTCCTTATGGAGGACTACAGGTCAAACATGAGAGAGGGGACTCCATGCTCCTCTAACAGGCAAGGCTAGCTCAATGGGGTGACACTGTCTCAGTCAACCTAAATGGACAGGAGTTTGGACCCAATGCCAGCATCTAGGAGAGGCAATGGGGCGTGGAGGGCTTTGGAGAGGCTGAAGGAGAGGGACCTGGATGCTATTTCAGAGTGACGTGGAAGGCCAGATGGGGGATGTGACGGGCACATTAGTCAGCAGCTCACTTCATGGGCTGGGAGCGGCTGCTCTGCCTTACATTCTTCCATGATATATAATCTGTAGAGTCCATACTGTTGCCGTCTTCCCACCATGGGCAGATGCCAAGTGCTAGAGCATACATTACTTCTGTAATCCAAAGCAGCAAACAGCAGAGGCAGAGAGCAGTACACAGCAGTGGGAAAGGAGGCTGCACTGAGCCCTGGGCCCATCAATGCTCTGGGCCAGAAGCAGAGACCTAAGGAGCCTGTGGACTTCTTACAAGAGGCAATGGTGTGGTGGAGGAAGGCAGTGGACTGGAGTGTGACTGACATGTGTTGAGCACCTGCTGGATATGGACAGCACCTCAATGCTTCTCACAGACATTTCACACACTCTGCCCAGGACTCCCATGAAGGCAGAAACTCTTGCCACAGCCATTTCAGAAATGAGCAAGGATGTAGGGACGACGATTAATTCAGGTCACTATGGGCCAGGATCCCAAGCCTGTGCTGTCTCCACTTTCTAGGGAACCCTGTTGCCTTGACACATCTGACTTGTGAGGTACAGTGCCCAGTTGGGACAGCGGCCCTGCTACTCACCCTGGCTAGGACTCTCCTGTCTTGCTCTGTTGGGAGGCCGTGGGAGATGCCAGAGCACAGCAGGGCTTGGCATGCCCCTTGCTTATTTAGGAAGGGGAGTGCCTACCACAGAGTCCATAATGCTATCTGATGCAAAGCCCTCATTGCGTAGGTAAGTATATCTTCTCTCTTATGCCCTATTTAATTTTCCAAGATAAGCAGGAAATAAGTGAAATCCATCATACACTTGCATTCAGAGATCTCACCTCAAACTACCGAATGGGTGTTTCAAGGACCGAACAAAACTCTCTGTAGAACCTAACCACCACTAGGACCTTCCTAAGCAGAAAAGAGAAACTGGTTTTGAATCAAAACACTGTATCAACAACATTCACATCACCATCTAATTACTCTTCCTTTAAAAAAAAAATAAACAAACTAGATTCAAGACAGCAGGCAGTTAAAGTCACGGAACGCCGTGTGGGAGCTGAAGCGTGCATGGTGGCTGTGTGCAGGACTGCAGGGGATGCCAGTCACGGGCAGAGGCTCTGCTGCAGGTTTTGTGGGCTGGGGACTGCTTGCCCCCCACTGCCAGGCAGGTCATCTCTGCTGCACTTCATCTAGGAGAGGGGCCAGAGAGGTGGCAGAGTCACAGCACGGAGGGCATCTGTTCTTGGAGGGGTGCTTCTGGGAGAAAGAGGATTTTCTTTGCCATGGTTCAGAATAACACAAAAATACATGAAGTCTGGTTTTATTTATACACATTCTTGAGGCTCTTGACATGTGACTGACAGTAGACAGCACACTCAGACTGACTGAATCCCCAGCACTTACGGTGAGACTGAGGGTTCCAGGGAAGGAGGAACAGGGAACAATATTAAGGAAGAAAGGGCCAAGATGGCCCGGAGAAATTTATGATTCCGTTTCTATAGGACATGTCCTGAACAGGCAATGTACAGATGGAAGGTGAGGGCTTGTGACGAAGGGGAGCTGGTTTTCTTTTGTGAGAGTAATAAAATTGTACTGCTGGTTGCTAACTCCATGACTATACTAAAAGCCATTGTACAGGGCAATTGTGAACTGTATGGTAAGTAAATTGTATCTCAATAAAGCTGTCAGAAAAAAAAAAAGCAGCTGCCTTGAGATAAAGGGACATAGCAGACAATGCCAACTGGAGACATTCACTGGGATGGCCTCAAGGGCCAGCACAGCTAGAATTCAAGCCATGTGAGAAATGGGATCAAGAGAGGAAGTGTGATCCAGGGCACTGGGACAGAGGTTTGGGTTCATTTTGTGGCTGGGTAGAAAGCCACCACGGTATTCCACATTCTGGAGCTGGGGAAATAATCACAGAAAGCTTGGTAGGTGTCTGGCTGGACCCAGTGATGCTCCCCTCCAAAGTCAGTGGAGAAGAGAGATGGGGCCCAAAAGGCCAGAGCCTGGGAACCCTCTGCTCCTGCTCTCCCTTGCCTGGCCCTTTGCTGCTGCTGGGCTGAGCATGGGTCACACACATTCTGGGATGCGGAGGCCCTGCTGCTAGGAGGCAAAATCTGACTGCGAGGAAGGCCTTGAGAACTGGGAACTTCTTCATCTACAGTAAGATGTGGCTCAGAATAACTGCTAGAAGTTCTTACCAGGGTTAACAGAGTTATGCATCCTTTTATTGATAATCTTTAATACGTGCGCGCACACACACACACACGCGCGCATGTGGACACGCAGGCACACAGCTTGGGCCCCTCTCACATTTTGCTTTCCTACCACATTTCTGAACTGTCTGCTCTCCACTGACACTTGAAGTATAGTTAAGGACCTAGCAGGGAATGGAGATCGTTTAATTCCCAGGGTCAGTTGGCACCCACGGTGCTCTTCAACCCCTGGACAGTCAGAAGCCTTCAGTGTACCCCAAGAACGCACTTCAGGAACAATTACTGCAAACGGCAGGGCTCAGACTCCTTCCGTAAATGCTATCAGGCCTCGAAGCACAGAGTGGCGCGTTCTCCTCTCCCCACAGGTGTCTCCCTGCTCTTCACCCGCCTCCGACCGGCTGTGGGCTCTGAGGATGTCACCTTCCCTTCACGTGCCCCGGGACAGAGGGGGGCTGCAACCTCACAGCCCACAGGCAGCCCCTGAAGAATTCTTTGCCGCAGCTCTCCCATTGACTGACTGCCACAATGTGGGCTCAGGATGTCACACCCATCTCCCTGCTGAATGCGGTTTCACATCACACATTTCTATCCTGTCTCTGTGGGGTGTGTCTGGCCCTCAGCCTTCTCCCCTCCTGGATGACAGCCCATGATAGGAAAGGAGTCTCAGGCCTTTGGGCTGACGTCCTAAGAAGCTTGGCCACGAGGCTGAGCTCTGGCCACCTCCTTCCACTCTGGGCCCCAGCACTCCCTGACGCTCTGCCTCCACTCACCACCCAGCGCAGACCCAAGGGCTCCCTTCCCAGGGTCTGCCCTTCCCCAGACACGACCCTGTGAGTAGGCAACACACTTCCTCTCCAGCGCAGACATCACCTCCTTCGGGAATCTCTCCTGGCCTAGGTGCCTTTTCTGCATATTTTTGTCACCAGGTGTGAAGGTCCTTGGTGGCTGGGGCCATGCCATGTACATTTTATCCTTGTAGCCCAATGCCTGGCACATAGTAGGTCCAAAATAAATGCTAAATGAATGAATAAATGAATGATAGAGACTCAAGGTCACTCTGTCATTAGCTCCTGGGAGTAGGCTGTGGATTCTTGTAGGGATGGATGATGACCAGCCACATAAAGAAAAGTTAGGGGATGCCTAGGGATGAGAGTCAAGATGGCTACAATTTTGAGCACACGCCTCACACATACAGATGCACACACACACACGTGTACACACACCCCTCTCTCGATGCTGGGGAGCCAGTGGCCGCTAGCAGGGGGCCTGCTCAGGCACAGCTGGCCTCTCTGAGCCCATCCTGTCCCAGCCAGCGTTCTTCTGCAGCTCTTGGAAGAAGAGCTGTCGTTGGAGGCTCCTCAGACTTTCCATGTCCTCTGAAGACAGCGGCTTGGCCGCCTCCTCCTCCTCCTCTTCCTCCATTTCCCTGAGTCCATCGGGGGGCTGCGGGGAGCTCCTGGAGATGTAGCCCTGGTCCGACTGCACTGACTGCCGCTGCTCCTCCTCGGAGGGCGTGTAGGGGTCTTGCTGGAGGAGTGACAGCATCAAGCCTTCCAGCTGCTCCCTCATCTCCTTCTGGAGGGGCTCGGGCGATGCCTGCAGGGAGCTGGAGCGAGGGTGGCCCTCTGAGTCCACGGAGAGGAAGAGGACGCTGCTTTGCTGAGTGCCATAGCCCCCTAGCAGCGGGTGGCCCTCGCCTTCCTCCACCACGGGCAGCTGGCTGGCCACACTGCCCTCGTCAGCCAGAGGCAAGGGTTCCATGGCCCAAGCCGGAGGGACCTTCTCCACAGGGACCACTGTTGTTTGCAGGGGCTGGGCTGAGGGCTCCCCCTGGGGCGGCAGCTGAGGCTCCAGCTTCCACACTCCTCCTCTTCCCTCCTGGAGGAGCATGCCCACCGCCAGCCCGCTGGCGCCCACAGAGGTCGGCTCCCGCTCCAGGGGCCTCTGCCTGACGATGCCCCTTCCTGGTGGCAGCAGCAATTCTTCGAACACCTCTTCGTCCTGGTCCTCTGCTGAGCACAGGTTCTCCTGCTCAAACCAGTTCGGGTTTTGGGCCTGCCACTCTTGGAACCGCTGCACGGCCTCCCTGAGCTGCCAGCCACTGGGGCTCTGCAGGTAGTTTTCGCCGGTGAGCTCCCCGACGCGGTGCATGCGGCCAGGCTCAAACATCTCCAGGTCCTGGATCCGGAAGTACACCTCTTCGAATCTGTCCATGAGGGCGTACCTAGAAGTGATGTTGAAGAGGTCGGGGATGTCACCCTCGCTGCTGATGCCGCTGAAGTAGCAGATGATGTAGGTGCCGAAGCAGGCCGGCTTTCTGAAGTCTGGTAGGATCATGTTCATGGCAGCTGTGAACAGGTCCCCAGCAGGCTGCCCACGGTCACAACGCAGCTGGATGGTGGGCTCCTCCCAGCTGAGGATGGCTTGCCACTTGGCCTGGGTGCCTCGGGAGCACAGGATGATGATTTTGGAATTGCTCTCCACCATTTCCTGTTTCTGGTGGCCCACCCAGGTCATGACCCCCACCTCTGAGATGACCTGTTCCTCTAGCAGGTCCAGGGCTACCTCGGTGCCACAGACGGTGAGCAGGAACTGGGCGAACTTTAGAACCACGTCCACGTAGAGGGGGTGGTCGGCTGAGTAGACAATCCAGACTTTCCTTGGCTTCAGGGCCGGGGGCGTCAAGTCAGCTGTGGGCAGGACATCTAGGGAAACAAGGCCACACATGTGCTGACCCTCATACCACAGGCCCTGGGCAGTGGCCCTTTCTGGCCACCCTGGGATGGGCCTGGACCAAATACAGAGCTTTGCTCCCTAGACTAAGACATGCAACTGAAGACCTTGGAACAAGCCAGATGTTGCTGCTTCAACTTGCTTTCACTGCCTGAAAAAATGCAACCTGTGCCTTCTGGGAGAAAGAATCTCTCTCACTCATCCCTATCTGGTCTTTAGCCTGTACTTTAATCATTTTAATTAAAATAGGAAAAGAGGCACAAAGGCTCTTTGGAATAGAAATGTGTGCCCCAGGGAGGGCCTCTTTTCACCCAATATGGCACACTTCCCTTCCTTTCCTTGTCTGAGTGATTCAAACAATAGCACCTCAGGCTTTGCTCTGTGGGGCTCCCTGTAAGCTCTCGGAGTGGGACTCGGGGCCTGGAGGGTCCTAAGGTTGAGTCTCCTGAAGGGACCTGGGAGTCAGACCACAGTAGCAACCCACCCACCCACTTATCCCTGGAGAGCCCCCGCCACCTTTCAAAACATAACACATATCCAGGAAATACCCACCAGTGCATTTGCTCCCATTACCATCTTTTTCATGATGAGACCCTGAAAAAAAAGAAATATACTGGAGTGGCTCTTTGGGAAGAGAACTAGGGACCAGCTCAGGGGAAGTGCTACCCACCCCTGACAAGGGGGGAAGGTAGCATAGGCCTTGCATAGTGGCCACTGGACACTTCCAGGTCTTTGTGGAGGCCACACGGGGCAAGGCAGTCGTGCAGGTGCGGATCCTGGGTTGGCCGCTATGAGCTATGTGGTCTGAGCTTACTATCGCCTTGGAAACTCAGTTTCTTCCTCCATAAAGCAGGTCTGCGTTTAATCTCATTCAACGGGTATTAAATGAGATCATGCATGTGAAGTGTCTGGCACATTGCACATACTCAATCAGCTGGGGTTGCAACTATTATGTTGTAACACTGACCCAGATGGTCCCCAATTAAAGTTCTGGTCTCCCTGCCTCCCCACAGTTGGGGCCCCTAGGCAGACTTCGCTTGAGAGAACACTCTTCCCTAGAAGTGTCCCTGCAAGAGATACCTAACTTACAACACTTCTTGCAGCCCCCACCCAGCCCACTTACAACATTTCCTCCTGGTACTTTTGAGGTGAAGAAGGGGAACCCACACACTTAAGCAATTGTTCCCCTTAGAGACATGATGACAGTGCAGGAGTTAACTCCTCAGTGACAGCAGGGATGACCAAAATCCACGGATGGCCAAGCAAGAGGCCCATCCTCACTCGTGGGTCCTTTTTCAGAATTGTCAAAAGACAGTCAGATAAGGCCGGGTGCAGTGGTTCACACCTGTAATTCTAGTTCTCTGGGAGGCAGAGGCAGATAGATTACCTACGCTTAGGACTTTGAGACCAGCCTGAGGCTTGTCTCAAATAGAAGATTTAGCCGGGCGTGGTGGTGGGCACCTGTAGTCACAGCTAGTCAGGAGGCTGGGGCAAGAAGGATCGCTTGAGCCCAAGAGACTGAGTTTGCTGTGAGTTATAATGACATCACGACCGACACTGTATCCAGGGCAACAGAGTGAGACTCTGTCTAAAAAAAAAAAAAAAAAAAAGACAAACAACTAATGAGGCTTCTCCTTTCTTTCATCCCATGCAGGGGGGCACTTTGGAAAAACAGAAACACAGCAGTAGAAATGAAACAAAAAGCCCCCTGACCTCTACAGAGATGTTTATGAAGCACTGGCCAAGATATTATCGGAGCCCCCCAGTGGCCCTCTGGAGAGGAGACTCCCATGGTTTTCTCACACCTGGGTGGCTTTCTTTCTACCACACAGCGACTAACGATAATTAAGACCTACTCTTGGAAGGCCTTGGTGAGTGTGGAAACAGCTTTCCAGAAGAGTGAAGGGACAGTGAAGGCTCAAGGAGGGACAGAGAAGGGCTGTCCTGCCAACCCATGTTCTCCCCACTTAGCACTCAGCAGCAGGGGGCTGCAAGAGGGAGGAGGGGCTGGACTATTAACCCCACCCCAGCAGAGAGGGAGGCACTATTACTGCATTCTACAGAAAAGAAAGCCAAACCTGTCTCGTTAAGCAATTGGCCTATGACTGAAGGCTGGTGAGTGGGGCTGGAGCCACTCCTGTCATTTACTGTCCAAGCCCCAGGCTTCTATGTCACTCTCTGCTTTCCCTGACCCCAAACATCTAAGACTGAGGCTGTAGGAAGGGGCTGTTCAGGCTGCTCCACCTAGCTGACTGATCCCCCTGCTGCAGGGAAATTCTAGCTCCTTCCAGCCCACCGTTTTTAACAACAAGCATAACTGTGGCTAACAGACGTTGTGCAAATATCACGTGGCAGGTTCTAAGCTGAGGATTCATGTGCATTACTTCACTTAATCCTCACGATAGCTACATGATGCAAGTATTATTATTTTTCTATTTCCATTTTATAAGAGAGGAAGCTGAGGCTCAGAGAGTGATCTGCTCAAACTGTTAAGTGTGGAGCTGGTAATTTGAGCCTGGGCCAGCCTGCCTCCAGGCTCTAGGTTCTTGATAACTGAGGCTGAGGCAAGGCAGAAGAGAGATGACAATCTGAGATTGAAGGGCTGGGATTGAAGACGGTGCCTGAACACGAGCTTCCAGAGAGGCCTCACTTGATACTGGAGTCGAGGGAGGAGAAGCAGAATGCATGAAGGAAGGGGGTGCAGAGGGAAAGCCCCGGGGTGGCCCTACCCCTTACCTGTCAGCCGCCAAGTCATGCAGAGGGTCAGCAGTATGCTGGAGCCCACCAGCAGGATGGAGATGCCCGTGATGAAGCCGAATACCCACAGGGGCACAGAGTCTGTGGAAAACAGAACAGTGAGAGTGACGGGGCAGGCACTGCGCTGCCGGGCTCCCCAGGCTCTGAGGTCTGTCTTCTCTGGGCACTGGGATACGCCACATGCCCATGGCCTCACCCGCCCTGGTCTGGTTTTGTCTGCCTGGCTCCATACAAGGCCCAGGTAGGGATATTTTTTTTTTTGAGACAGAGTCTCACACTGTCGCTCTCGGGAGAGTACCGTGGTGTCACAGCTCACAACAACCTCAAACTCTTGGGCTTAAGCGATTCTCTTGCCTCAGCCTCCTAAGTAGCTGGGACTACAGGCGCCCACCACAATGCCCGGCTATTTTTTTTTTTTTGTAGTTGCCATTGTTGTTTGGCAGGCTCCGGCTAGGTTCAAACCCGCCAGCCCTAGTGTATGTGGTCGGCGCTTTAGCCACTGAGCTACAGGCACCAAGCCCAGGTAGACTTCTTATGTAGCCCCTGGGGAAAGTTCCCTGAGGCCTCCAGCTCTGCGGGAAGGAGAGTCAAGCTTACCTGCAATGGTGCCTGCAGGGAGAACAGGAGAGAAGGGAAAACGGGGAAATATTAATTATGGGCAGTCATCATGAAGCCATCACTGACATCCTCCATGCCAGCCACTCTAGATCCAGTCTAAACTTTTGGGTTTTTTTAAAGTTTCTTTTATTTATTTAGACAGAGTCTCACTTCATTGCCCTGGGTAGAATGTCGTGCCATCATAGCTCATGGCAACCTCACTTGTGTTCAAGAGTCTCCCTTGCCTCAGCTTCCTGAGTAGCTGGGACTACAGGTGCCCGCCATGATGCCTGGCTAGTTTTTCTATTTTTAGTAGAGACAGGGTCTCCTTCTTGCTCAGGCTGGTGTCAAACTTGTGAGCTCAGAGAATCCACCTGCCTTGGCCCCTCAGAGTGTTGGGATTACAGGAGTAAGCCACTGTGCCTGGCCTCAGGCTAAACTTAATGAAACCATCTTTATGAGCAGCCACCTTTAGCTGCTGCTCTAAGGAAAAGGTCTCTCCCTCCATGGGAGGCTGGGGTTCTCTTCCCACCCAGTGCCACGCCTGCTGCGTTCTGACCAAAGCATAGTGGCAGCCTCCTGTGCAGGGGGTGCATGGCTTCTGAAGGACAGGCTGAATGTCAGGTCTCAGCTCAGAGCCCGGGGCTCTGCTTCACCCTTGGCACGTGATCCTGGACAACGCTTTGACACCTCTGTGCCTGTTTCCTCATCTATGAGTGTGGGTGTGTGGGGAACGGCTACCTCTCAGCGCTGTCACTCATAATCTGTGAGGGTGTCAGAGTGCTCTGTTCTGGGTGTGGTACACAGACACGGCTCTGTGATAATATCTGTCCTGTCGTCCAGTCAAGGAAGTTGAGGACCAGAAAAGTTAAGTATTTTACCCAGTGTCGCAAAGCTAACGAACAACAGTCAGGAGTCCCAGAGGGGTGACACTGCAAAGCCCCCCTGCACAGCTCGGGCATGAAGAGCTCTAAGTTAAATCAAACTCTCCATCCCCACCGCCCAAGAGCCAGGTCAGGATTCAGGCCAGAACCTCACCCACTCTATCCCCAGTACAGCCCAGGGTAGCCAGGTTCCTCCTACCTAGAGTCTCAGGGATTTCCGGGCAGCGAAGCATCGCGGAGTGTCGGAGGCAGTCGTTGAGACAGGTGTTGAAGAAGGGTTGGATCTGAGGAGGCAGAGCAGGGGTGCGAAGGGAGGGCTCTGACGGCTGCGGACACCATGGTGCTCTCTTGCCAAAAGAGGCAATTTGAGAGTAATGGGCCCTGGGGGACTACTGTAGCATCTCCAGGTGGCTGTTAGGCCAGACCTCCCACCGGTGAGAGGTGTCAAAGGACCCTTGCTTTGTCCTGGGGTGAGTACAAGGCCACCAGTTGCCCTCTTCCCTGCCCATCTGGCAGGAGTGCCCACCAGCAGACGGCTCCATACCTGCCCCCACCACACTCACCCACCTGCACTCGGTGGTGGCAGCACCAGTTAGACTTGTGTACGGTGACTGTGATGTTGGCTCGCTGGTGAGAATCCTCCGGTCTGGGCTGGGGAGAGAGAATGTGTAAGGCTGGCTGGTTAGGAACCTGCCGTGGCAGTGCCAGGAAGCTGCCAAGAACTCTCTGCTGTCCAGGCCGCTCCTTAGGAAGGCCAGAGGGAGACGGGCTTTCAGGTTTCTGCTCTAGGAAAAAACTCCATTTCTGTCAGACCACTGATTTGTTGCTAACTCACAAACACATCTGGTAAGTGGTGTTTCCTTCTTTGCTCTGGCTGCTGGGAATCAGGGAACACCTGGGAGTCTGTGTTCACACCCAGCGGCCGTACAGACCAGCGGCACACATGCTTCCTGCAACCTGGCTTCATCTTATTTCCTTATTTGTAGTTTCCCTTTGTCTTAATTTCCACATTTCTTTCTTTTTTTAACCCTTAAATCCTTTCTGGGATAAAGAAGGATAAACTCAGCAAAACAAAGAGAGAATGGGGAAGAGTGTGAGAAGGGAAGAACAGAAAGGACTGAGTTACGGGCAGGGTCGACTCCGTATCAGCTACGGCACTGACCGTAAGGGCAGCAGGCCAGGCGACCTCTGGAGCCCACTGTGCACCAACAGGGGAGAAAGGGCCAGGCGGCCCATGGTGGCCACTGAGTGAGCCAGAACTGAGCTCCGTGGTGCAGGCAGCACGGCCCTGTGAGGACCAGCAGAGGGGACTCGAGCCTTGAGGGGTGGTCCTGAGCTGTGCAGAGGGGTCAGGGAGGGCAGAGGTACCATGCACAGGTGCTGCACGTGCTCGAAGCAGACTTGGTCCCCCGTGTGTGGGAAGCTGCTCAGGAGTAACTGGTACTGCGCAGGCTCGTCCCACAGGGTGAAGCTCACGCGCAGCTGCTGGGCTTCCAAGGCCTCCAAGGTGATGTTGGGATCCCACAGGCTGCCTGCCGGAGGCACAGACGCAGGTCGGGGTGAGGAGGGCATGTGTGCGTGTGCACAGGGGAAGCCTCCCCAGCCAGCCACGCGTACCTGCGTTCACACACGGTGTGGTGACCTTCATCCTGGAGTCCCCACAGCCTGCAACCCAGAGAAAGAAATCCTTAGTCCTCCACCTGAGGGAGTTTGGGCTTCCAGACTCCTGACACCAGCAACAGTGTTCGCTTTCCTTCGGAAGCCGTTTCAAAGGTGGCCCCTTCAAAGAGAACTCTAGGACTGGATCGCTGGCCAGAGGCCCTGTAGGACCAGGGGCTGGCCTGGTGGTCCCATCCTCCTCTCTCCTCCTGGGCAACCAAAGACTGTTGGTCTCCTCCGGCTCCTCTTCTTGCCACCCATGGCTTCTCTCTAGAGTTATCACTGACTGAGAAGCACCCTGGTCCCCAGAGCAGTGACTCTCAGATGTCCCTGTGCACTGCCATCAACATTTCTCTTAGGTCTGGGTGGGTGCTGAGAATTTGCATTCCTAACAAGTTCCCAGGTGATCTGTTGATGCTGCTGCTCCAGGGACCACATCTTGGGGCCCACTGCTTCTCGATCTTCCATCTCCAAACTGCCTTGACTGCAATGTTTGCATTTTGGTTTAAGAAGACACCTGGCAAGTGTGAATCACCATGGAGGGACAGGAACAGAGTTGGTCTATTAGGAACAGGGGAGAGAACTGGGGAGATTGGCTTAGTCAACAAATACTGAGCACGTACTGTCTGCCAGGCACTGTTCTAGTCACTGGTGAATAAGAAAATCCCTGCCTTCTGGAAATTACATTCCAACGGGACAGACCAATAAAAGCAAATAAATAGCATCACGCAGAGAAATAAAGCGGGGTAAAAAGTGTGTGTGCATGCATGTGAGTGCAAGGTATTCTAGGGATGAGGTGTCACCATCCTTTTTTTTTTGAGACAGAGTCTCACTATGTCGCCCTCGGTAGAGTGCCGTGGCATCACAGCTCACAGCAACCTCAAACTCTTGGGCTCAAGCAATTCTCTTGCCTCAGCTTCCCTAGTAGCTGGGACTATAGGCGCCCACCACAACACCCAGCTTTTTTTTTGTTTGTTTTGTCTGTTTAGTAGGCTTGGGTTGGATTCGAACCTACCAGCCCTGGTGCATGTGGCTGGCATCCTAACCACTGAGCTATGGGCACTGAGCCAGCATCACCATTCTTAACAAGCATTTGCTGATGACCTACCTACCACACATAAGGCAATCTGAGAAGTTCTAGAGATCACCTAGATAGTTAGCAGACCCAGACTTTGTCCTCAAGGGGTTCCAGATGTAGCTGCCTTTGAACACTAAGAAATGTAGGCTAAGACGGTGGGGAGGACAGAGAAAGAGCAGGTGCACACACACCCCAAATGATGCCTGAGAGAAGACGCCTGGCAGGAATCACAGGCAGGGTGGATTAGTGGGGAAGAAGAGAGAGCATCACCCATGGGATGGGTGTCGGATGGACGCAGGCAGGAGGTGGATAGAAAGAGAAGAATGAAACGATAGAGGCTGGGAGCAGACTGAGAGCAGGGATACAACTATTCTATGAGCGGCTTGCTTGTCCTTCTGACATTTTTTGAGTAGGAAGGGTACTTCTCTAGACAGACAGACTGTGGTTCCCATAAAACTCCTAGGATCCGCTGTTGTGACAACAGAGAATGAATGGGCTCTGCCTTTGGGGAGTAGAGGCTGTAGCTGCATACCGAAGAACTCCCAGGCCCCTGCCTCTGTTTGCTGTGGGTGCCATAGGCAGTGGCAGTCATTATAATGAAAGATTTATGAACAGGGCATGGTGGAAGTTCTCACTAGAAGTTCCCAGCCCAAATGTTCCCTGCTAACTAGTGCAACCTGTCTAGGACGGTGTCATTGGCTGTGTTCCAACCCTAGCCACACATTTACAGAGCCTTTGCTTCTGGTCCAGCACTCCCGGCCCCGGGATCTGTTTGCTCTGAGCAGGAAGGCTGATGTCTCAGCCACCTGCTACTTTCTTGTCACAGAGCCCAGCAGGGAAGGAGATGCCTTGAGAGGATGCTCTTACCAGGTACGAGGATGTTTCTGGACTGGTGGTTTGGGTCCCCATCAGGGATGGGCTTGGGCAGGTGGTGAACGGTCACCTCATATTCCTGGTCAGGGTCTACCACAAAGTGGCTGAAGGTAAAACGCCACTGAAGGGAGGGAGGGGAAGTTGGACAGGTTACACACACCTCTCTCACCTACCTGCACCCGAAGAACCCCACCCCACCAGCTACCAAACAGTCACTTAAAATAAGAACACAACAACGACAAAATCCCAAACCAGGGGCATCGTTTTCCTTGTTCTTTGTTTTCTCTGGTCTTTTCTGCATGTTTCAAAAACCTGTATCTGGCCTCATCATTAGATAGTGTCTAATGCAAAAGAATCTAGGGAATGCAAAGAGTCCTGCCCTCCTGTCAGCCTTCTCCAATTCCAGAACAATGGGTGTGAGGGAGCCGGGCCAGAGGACCTGGGGCTACAGGAGGCCTGGCACCCAGGAGGAGTTAAAAGCCATTTGGTACATGACTATTCCTCCTTAAATGGGAAAGGATCTCTTGAGAATGTTCCAAAGCAAAAAAGTACAGAGCTATTGGCTTGGCGCCTGTGGTTCAAGCGGCTAAGGCAACAGCCATGTACACCTGAGCTGGCGGGTTCGAATCCAGCCCGGGCCCGCCAAACAAGGACGGCTGCAACCAAAAAATAGCCGAGCATTGTGGCGGGCGCCTGTAGTCCCAGCTACTTGGGAGGCGGAGGCAGGAGAATCGCTTGAGCCTAGGAGTTGGAGGTTGCTATGAGCTGTGAGGCCACAGCATTCTACCCAGGGGGACAGCTTGAGGCTCTGTCTCAAAAAAAAAAAAAAAGTACAGAGGTGAGCTAGAGATCCCCACTCACCACTCACTCTGGGCCTGCAGGCACCGGAGATAACACAATGTGTGCTGAGTTATTTTCTGGATGTCCAGATTATAGACACAGACTCCAACTCTCATTCTGATTACTCTGGTGGAGGAGACCTGATGAAGGGGCCTGAGGAGTCCTTGGCTTCTAAGCAAATCTAAGTACCTGGTTCTCACCATTCACATAGCAGTCAAGTTTGGGGGTCCTAAACACTAGGGAGTCAAGTTTGGGGGTCCTTAGCACTAGGGAGGGATTCTTTGTGTCTTGTGCTTGTGGGCACTTTTAAAGTGGTCATGTGCAGAATTGAAACCAGTAGTTTTCAAACTGAGCTTGTATCAGAATCACGTGGATAGGGTGTTAAACACCAACCGCTGGGCCCCACCTTTAGAGTTTCTGGTCCAGGATGTCTGGAGTGGGGCCCTAGAATATGCATTTGTAACAAGTCCCCAGACCGTGCTGCTGCTGCTGGTCAGGGGACCACACTCTGGGAACCACTGCTTTAAACAAACTAACCAACAGTCGACTTTTTACCAACCCAGCTGTGAGCAGCAGAATGAAACTAGGCTGCGGGATGCTCACTCACGTGTGCCCCACCCACAGCAGTTCTTTGGCCCTGGGCAGTTTTTTCTTCCAGGAGGTAGATCCCAGATTAACCAAAGCTGCACACAGAGAGGGTAGGGCTGGAGAAGGTGTCTTCCCATTTGACTCCCTTTAACAATGAATATCTAGATAGAGTGGGAAGTAAAAGCAGGGGTGGGCATGGCAGGGAAGCCGCTCTCTGCCCCTCTGCTGCTCACAGCAGACACACCTCTCTGCCCTGGAGGCAGCCATCCGTTGTGACCACGGCCCCCACCCCCAGCCATTTTCAACTCCTCAGACTCTAGTGGCACCTTTGGGTCTTCACCACTTTAAATTAGGGCCCAAATTTGGGGACAATAAGTCTGCACTAGTGTCATCAAAGGAATGCAATCTACTTGGGACCCGTGTTCTTACCCGTCTGTGGTGATGCCTCAGTTTAGATAGAAACTCAAACTTGACACACAATCGTTCATTGGTGTTCACCTGTAGGATGGATAACTCTGCTCCCTCGAGGTACAGGACACTGGCTGAAGGACAGAGGGAGGAGAGGAGATAGAGAGATGAGATCAACCAAGGCAAACCACCAGGCATGTTGCTTCCCTAGCTGCTCTGCGTACTCCTCCTAAAAGAGTAAGCCCCATCTTACCTAACTCCCCACTTCCCGTTCCTTTTAGTTCCCTCTTGGGCCTCTGCCTCCCACCTGGCAGACAGTTACTTCCCAGCTGGACAAGGGCAAGTGATGCTTTATACTGGACCAGAAGCAAAGGCTTTGTAAATTTGCGGCTAGGCTTGGAACACACCTATTGCCACCATCCAAGAAAAGGTTGCAGTGGTCAGCAGGGAACATTCGGGCTGGGGGACTTCCAGTGGGAACTTCCCCCATGCCCTGTTCTATAATATAAACTTCCTATCCCTGAAGAGGTTTGGGAGAGGTTTTAAAAAGTGCTGGCCCCTAAGTTAAGGGAACAAGCAGGTTGGCAAATGTGTTACTATTTTTCCAGTACATTTTTGGTACTGCTGTCATAAAATTAACCATTTGGCCTTTTTTATCCACCCCAGGGTAATAAAACTTTTAGGCTGAAAGAAGGCCTTTCATGAAAGATGGTATGACGAGAAGGTATCCCTGGATAATAACTAAAACATGGAAAATGTATTAACTCATGAAATGATGGATTCTTTCTGCACTAAATTTGGGTCCTTGTGTCTGGGCACAGGACTGGAAGCCTGATTCTGACCCTAAACGAAGGAGCTGATGGTCTGGGCTGTTGCCTCACTTGGAGGTAGGGAGACCCCCTCCCTCCACACCCCAGACCCAGCTGGCAGGCCACTCACCGTCTGTTTGCAGTGCCCACTCGATGTAAACCACAGGAAACAGGTCTCCTTGTTGGGTGTGTGCAAAGTGCAGCTGGACTTGGACATATTTTGGGGAGGAAGGGGTCAGGTTTCGAGGGTGGATCCAGCTGTCATCCAGGCAGGTACCTGGGAGCCAGGAAAAAGCAGCAAAGACTGGCATCTGAGGACCAAGACGCCACAGCAGTGGGTCCAGGGAGCTAGAGTGTAAATGGTTGGAGGCCTTCCAGCTGTGACCTTGGCCGGGTCCTCAGCTTCATTGCCTTGCTCCCTCTTTTCTAATGCTTGTCTGGGGTCACTGCAAAGCTCATAAGTCTAAAGGGAATTTTAGGAGAGATAATCCAGAGCTGATTTGGTTTTGAAATGAAGCAGTAAGTGTAAATGGGGCACAGGAGGGATAGGGTCAGATAAGAGGGGCTTTAGTTTTATACATTGGGGGTCTCTAATTAGCAGAGACACCGAAAACATGCGCCTCCTCCTTGAATTAAAATGCAAAAAGTCAACAGCACAGATGTCTCTTGCTTTACAATGGCAAGCTGGGGTGCCCCAGAGAATACTTTCAAAATCCAAATGACAGTTGTGTTCCTCATTTCCTGACTTTTGCATAAGGGGGCGCAGGTGCACACACATCCCAGATTCCCCCGGATCCCTGCTGCTGCCGCCACTGCTGGTTATGACCCGAGACCAAACCCTGAGGGTTGTGGCAGGGCTCTGCCAGAGGTCAGCGTGGGGCTATCACTTTATTAATGAGGTGATAATAAGCAAAAAAAAAGAGGACTTACTATTCTTGACTGTGCAGTTCAGCTCCTGTGGAAACAAAGAAGGTGGCAATTACAGATGGGAAGGGACTTCAATTCGCATGCCAGGTTCCTGGGTGCTTCCCCCACTCGTTGTCAAGAATGATGTTTCCACAGCCCTCCCTTCTCACTTTCTGGGGAAAGCCTCCTCCCCCTTATACTTTGCTCATTCTGCGCAGTCTAGGGGAAATAGGATGCGGTGTGGGTAGAGCAGCAGGCAAAAGGGAACTGGCATTTTGTGAGTGACTCTTGTGAGCTGGGACCTTACAACTCTAAAAGACACTGAGAGGGTTCTCTTGGGCACCCGAGGAAAATGGCCCCTAAATCTCTTGAGGTTTCCAGTCTTCGTTCTGGGTAACAGTGCTCTAAGAGGTATGTGTGAGGAGCGGGCAAAAATTACAGTTGCCATTACAATTAGTATGGAAAATTTACTAAATCCTTCTAATCTCCCAAGTGCAATGTGATAGACCCTTCTGGGTGATTTCTATCATTTCACTAAATCCTCATGATGCACTTAGGATGAAGTATTATCCTTAGCCCCATTCTACATATGAGCAAACGGAGGCACCAGTCTTATACCACCTCTCACTTGGGCTGGATGTGTTAACTTTCCAACCCGGAGGAGATCTGGAGGGCCAAATGTGGAAGCCCCATCGACAAACATTATGAGGGAAATGTAATCATTAGGCCGATTTTGTTGACCTACTTTGACACACACACACCCTCTGGGGTTAATTCCCATCACCAAGTCTCAATTTCTTTAACAGTAAAATCAAAATAATTATAGTACCAACTTAACACTGTTGTTGAGAACTAAATGATACAAATATTAAGGGCTCGGCACGGTGGCTCACACCTATAAATCCTAGCAGTCTGGGAAGGTGAGGCAGGTAGATCACCTGAGCTCATGAGTTCAAGGCCAGCCTGAGCATCAGCAAGACCCTGTCTCTAAAAATAGCTAGGCGTGGCTCAGCACCCATAGCACAGTGGTTATGGTGCCAACCACATACACCGAGGGTAGCGGGTTCAAATCTGACCCGGGTCAGCTAAACAATGACAACTACAACAAAAAATAGCTGGGTGTTGTGGCAGGCGCCTGTAGTCCCAGCTACTTGGGAGGCTGAGGCAAGAGAATCGCTTAAGCCCAAGAGTTTAAGGTTGCTGTGAGCTGTGATGCCATAGCACTCTACTGAGGGTGACATAGTGAAACTCTGTCACACACACAAAAAAAACCCCCCAAAAATATATAAAAATAAATTAGATTTTGGGACACGGAATAGGTGTGCATGCAGAGAACCTTTCACTTTTTACTTATTATTATTTTTTTGTGTGTGAGACAGAGCCTCAAGCTTTCACCCTGGATAGAGTGCTGTGGCATCCCAGCTCACAGCAACCTCCAATTCCTGGGCTTAAGTGAGTCTCCTGCCTCCGCCTCCCAAGTAGCTGGGACTACAGGCGCCCACCACAACGCCCGGCCACTTTTTTTGATTGCAGCCGTCATTGTTTTTTGGCGGGCCCAGGGTGGATTCAAACCCGCCAGCTCAGGTGTACGTGGCTGGCGCCTTAGCTGCTTGAGCCACAGGCACCGAGCCTCACTTTTTACTTCTTTTTTTTTTTGGGGGGGGGGGACAGAGCCTCAAGCTGTCACCCTGGATAGAGTGCTATGGCATCGCAGCTCACAGCAACCTCCAATTCCTGGGCTCAAGCGAGTCTCCTGCCTCCGCCTCCCAAGTAGCTGGGACTACAGGCGCCCGCCACAATGCCCGGC
>CAUYRH010164473.1:0-12639 GCA_963574655.1 Perodicticus potto | reverse complement strand
GGCTGAGGTTTGATCCCACCACCTCTGGCATATGGGGCCAGCGTCATACTCCTTTGAGCCACAGGTGCCACCCTGTTCTATTTCTTTATGTTCTACTCTTTTAAACATAAGTTTAAAACCTGAAAAATAAAGTTCAATTATATGTTTATAGATGAGTTTATTTAAAAAAATTAAAGTTTATATTGCAACAATTAAAGTTTACTGAATTGTTTAGCAGATAATTTTAGGATTAGACAAAGGTAGGTAAAAGAGGCTAGGTAAAAGTCAGTATTTACATGATACGTAATTCTTCTAACAGTCTCTATAGAAAAATGTATTTTATTTATTTATTGAGCTTATACAATATTAGTTTTACTAAACTTTTGAAAACTTTTTTTGAATTTTTGGAAAACTCCATTTTAATGAAGAGTTTGGAAGAATATAATTAGTGACAACTAGAAAGTCAGTTTTGAAAATTCTATTGCTAATAGCTCTCATTTTAACTAATTTCAATATACACAAATGTGCCCCAATGTGTGATGTTTAAATAATCTTTTCAAGAACTTCTGTAGTATGTTTGTAAAAATATAATTTGGTGTTGATATGTTTATGTGATATCTTTTTAAATTACTAAATTATAGTAACTATCATTTTAGGTAAAATTAAAAAAATATGAAAATTAATCTTTTGACACAAAAGTAATACAGATCTTATATGATTTGTTAAGCAGTTGAATATGGAAACATAAATAACCGTGTGTGAGTGTTATTTTGTAATTACCAAATATATATGTATATATGCATGTGTTTGTGTGTATATATTACATATATATATATACATGATAAGAAATTTCAGTTTGGTGCCAAATTCTGAGAAGAAATGTTAACATAATTATTAACAGTTTGTCAGGGAAAGAACGTTTAAAAATAGAGTTGAAAATATGTCGTTAATTGAATGTCTAAGTTACCATTTTATATTTTGAGGAAAACCTTGTCTCACCCAAACAATCTTAACCCAACTTTATTCAAAAATCCCAGCACATTTTATTGAAGAAGGGGCTGGTCCTAGTTTGCCAAATTCCATAAGAAGATACCACCCCTTTTCAAATCAGATGGTTGAAGAAGAGGGGAAACTTCATCAGTATAGATATGTTTCAAAAGGCACAACCCTAAACGTCCTCTTCTCATTCTGTCTTTCTGTAGCCAACTCATTTATACTCAACGGAAAGATTTTTGTTGTTTAATGATTAAGCCAAACCCTTAGCCATGCTCACACAGGGAAGTTCTGATTTAACTTCTCCACCCTGTTAAAATGTTTTTTGTTGAACTTTGTAAAGTTTATGACATTAGCCTCGAAGGAGGGTTGGTCTTGATAGTGAAATAACAGAAGAATTATCAACACATATTTTTTTCAATAAGGGCTAAGATCAAGCTGCGCTCTCTTGATAGCAGGCACCCGTGAAGAGAGCAGACAGAAAGGAAATGTTAAATCCTTCTCTTTACATTCACCAGCTCCTTGTCTCGTCCCTGGAGGAGCAATAGGGTGTGAGCATCTGGCCTGGACCAGCCTGAATCGTACCTGGAGGGCAGAATCAACAACAGGACCAAAGGCACCTGTGAAAAGTCTCTGCAGCAGCAAGACACTACTGCCCATCCCCCAGCTGCTAGGAACACAGAAGGCGCGGTTGGCGCAGGTTCCTAATTCCCTAGAACTGGGCTACTATTACTTCTCCCCTCTCTTTGCCCCTTACATTTAGTCACCTCTGGACCTCAGTGTGGGCATTCTTCCTTTCTTTGAGATGCTGTGCCATTTCCCTTCTCTTTTTCTCTCTCTTTTCCAATTCTCTTTCACTTTCTAACTCCTTCTCTTTGACCAAGAAGATAAAGTGCATTTTACATTTTTATGTCCTAACGTCAGTCTGGAAAAAAAATCTATTTCTCAACCTGCAGGCACCTGCCGGGCGTTGCACCCTAACAAGCCTGTGTCAGGGACAGGGAAACCCCTGCAGGAACTGCATTCTCATGTGTCCCCTCCCAAGACAAGATGCAAAGGACCTAGTGCCCCACCACTGAAGTCCAGGCCGAAGGGCCCTAACCCCACTGAAGTCCAGGCCAAAGGGCCCTAACCCCACAGCCCTGCAGGCAAGCTGTGGAATTTTCCCAGCCCTTACATCCCATATAAAAGGGGTCTCTGACTGTCCTTGGGGTGCAGATCCCATCTTTACCCTGCCCAGGCTGGTCGCCATCCCTTTTTTGTAAACCTGGCCTGAACATCTCCGCTCTGGTGTCCCCTCTGGTCGCCGAGGTACCACCTTCAGGAACCACTGGTGCGTGGGCCCTGGACATTGTCATTGACTCCGTATGTCTTTACTTCTAGGCGTTCCCAGCTAATGAAAGAAGATTCTTGTGTGTACATTAACTTGTGTATATATATATACACATATCTATAAATATTTATTTATGTAACTAAAGAAATAGTTCATAGCTTATATTAAGCTAAATATAAAGTCATAGCGAATTCTCCAACTATAATTCATGTGAAATGGATCATTCTGATCTATGAGTTAGAAACTGTCACCATTTCTATTTTTGGAAATAGATTATGAATTGATATCACTTCTTTCCTGAATGTTTGGTGCAGTTCACTAATAAAACTTCGAGGCCTTGGCATCTCAGTTCTGAAAAGCTGTTAATTACTGATCTGAGAGATATGGGTCTATTGAGATTATATATTTCTTTTCGTGTGACTTTGGGTTGTTTGTATCTTTCAAATACTTTGTTCTTTTTCAATTAATCTATTAACATTATAGGAATAGACTTATTTGTAGTATTTCTTCATTATCCTTTTAATGTCCATAGGATCTATAGTTATCACTTCTTTTTCATTTCAATCCTAGTAATTTGTGTATTTTGTCTTTTTATTTTTGTTAGCCTACATGGAAGTTTATCAGCTGTATTGATCTTTTCATTAAACAATCTTTTGGCTCCATTGATTTTTTCTGCAGATTCTTATTTTTGATTTTATTGGTTTCTGCTCCTATTTTTGTTAATCCTCTTCATCTGCTTCCTTTAGGCATAAATTTCTTTCTCTAATTTCCTAAGGTGGCAGTATAGGTAATTGATTTTAGATTTCTTCTTTTATAGCATATGCAATTACAGCTATATATTTGCTTCTAAGTACTACTTTACTGCATCTCACAATTTTAATATGTTATATTTTCACTTGGTTCAAAATGCTTTATTTTTAAGACTTCTTTGCCTAACATGTTAAGAGGGAGTGGTTTAATTTCTACATATTTAGTGGTTTTTCTGTTATCTTTTGTTACTGATTTACAGTTTAATTCTACAGCAATCAAAGAAGATATTATACTTCATATTATTTGTTTTATTTATTTTATTTATTTATTTATTTATTTATTTATTTATTTATTTATTTATTTTTGCAGTATTTTTTGGCCTAGGTTTGAACCTGCCACCTCCAGTACATGGGACCGGTGCCCTACTCCTTTGAGCCACAGGTGCCACCCTTTTTTTTTTTTTTTTTAATATTGAGACAGATTCTCTCAAGCTGTCACCCTCAGTAGAGTGCGTGGCATCTCAGCTCACAGCAACCTCAAACTCTTGGGCTTAAGCGATTCTCTTGCCTCAGCCTCCCAAGTAGCTGGGCCTACAGGTGCCCTCCACAATGTTTGGCTATTTTGTTGTTGTTGTTGTTGTTGTTGCAGTTGTCATTGTTGTTTTAGCTGGCCTGGGCTGGATTCAAACCTGCCAGCCTCAGTGCATGTGGCTGGCACCCTACCCACCAAGCTACGGGTGCAACCATATTATTTTAAAATAGTTATGGAGTTTTTTAGGGCATAGAATGTAGTCTTCCTTGGTGGATATTTCATGCAAATTTGAGAAGAATTTTTACTCTGATGTCGTTGAATGGCGTACTCTATATACTCTATAAATGTCAATGAAATTCAATTAGTTAATGGTGCTGTCACCTTCAACTGTCTATCTTATCTTTCAATTGCTGTTTCAGGCAGAATGGGGACCAAAGACCCCATTCTTAGCAAGGGGAAACACCCCCTGAAAGAGGGAAAAATAAAGAAATAAATTGAGCAAGACAGAAGAAAGAAAGATCAGCTAGTTTAGCTTTAAACCAGCTGCTAAATTTATTATCTGAGCAAGTTTCCTGCTTTTCCTTGAAGCCTGGCTTGTAGGAGACACAGCTTGCAAACACTCCTGCTGGGTCTCAGAACACTCTGAAGAAACAATGGCCACTGAGGAAGCTGTGTGCAATGCCTGGCAAGAAATATTAATTAGGGCATTTCCTGTCCAGTTAACAGTCCAAGCAAATACCCATTGTGGAGATTTGTATTTGGCCAGGGCACAGATCAAGGGAATTGCTCAAGCCCTGAAATATGGATAAGAGAGCCTATATCCCTTACCACAGAGGAAGACCCTTGGTGGTAGAGATCAGAGGAAAATTCCTCTGTCCCATTGATTGTTCAGAGGACATTGACACCAGTGCCTTTCACTCCTCAGTGAACTAGTAGGATTAACACCCCCCCCAGGAATCTGTCTGTGTGACCACGAACAGGAGGCTGCCTCCACACAGGCTCAGATTCTGGGTTTCTCAAGACTGCTCAGACCCTTAAAGGTAATGATTATAGAAACAAGAGAATATACTTGCTCAGGGAAACAGCTGATGTCTTTGTTCCCTTCCTCAGCTTGCCCCCTGGGTTTAATGAGCAAATAGCTTTCAATAAAAAACAGAGTGGAAGAAACACTCAGGTACCCACTGTGGGGGGGGACCCCACCAGCTAGTGGTGGACCCTGTGCACCCACCTTTGAAAATTCTATTCTGCATGTCTTGTCTTTTTGCTTTTTAATAATATTAATGTTTTAAAATTTAAGTCAACATCTTGTTGGTTTGTTTTATACAATTTGAAATGTAATGTATAAATGCTAACTTTTTCACCTAACAAAGTTAGTTTTTGTAACATTTTATGAGTAATAAAATAATAATTTTTCAGTTTTCAATGGATAACATTTAATATAAGTAATTTGCATGAATGTGCATAAATGATTATTGGTATAGTTTAGACACTCTACAAGCCTTATTTTTGCTTTTTGAACTATTTTAAGCTTTCTTTGATTTTCATTTGTACTCATATTCTTTTTTTTTTTTTTGCAAATTAATATGAGGGTATAAATTTTTAGGTTACATTGTTCTCACTTCTACTTCTTTAGCTGAAATGATAGTTTGTCCCTTAATAATTATTGAGAAAAATCTAATTGGGGACCTTCAGGAAACACTGTGCTAACCTATTTGGCAAATAAACTGAGGAGTCATACTGGAGAGAGACGCCCCAGGAAATGGAGCTAACCACCCCTTCACCAATGAGCTGGGGCATATCATGGTGGCTTTTCCTTTACAGCCTTGCAGTGGTCCCTTTCAAGGCTTCAACCAGAGATTCCGAGGGTTGGCTCTGTGAGGCAGTGCAGCCTGGCTT
The DNA here is from genome assembly GCA_963574655.1 of Perodicticus potto. Taxonomy (NCBI): domain Eukaryota; kingdom Metazoa; phylum Chordata; class Mammalia; order Primates; family Lorisidae; genus Perodicticus; species Perodicticus potto. The sequence goes on along the minus strand of CAUYRH010164473.1, from coordinate 7,157 downwards.
GGTCTTGATGTCAGCCTGTCCTTTACACAATCCTAAGGAGGTGAAGTCTCTGTTGGACAAAGATACAAATACCTGAAACCATGCCTCCTGCCAGCAATAACTGAAGAAGTGGAATCTGCAGACAGATCAGCTGCATCCACTCCTCACCTCCGCAGCCCTCCATCACCGCTCAAAGAAAGTCAAAAGAGTGGGGACCCTGCAGCCCCAGACAGCCATGGCAGGAGGACAATAGACCCTGAACGGCTTTGGCTGAGAGTTCCCGTCAAACTCCCTCAGGCAGCACCAGCAACACCCACTAAGGGAGCTCAGACGGTCTCCAGGTGGCCAGAAAATAGAAATCTGTGAGTAGATCTAAGAGTTAAGATCTGGAGAAGGGTCTTTTCTGGGGAAAAGGGAGTCAGAGAAATTCGCCACTCTACCTGCTAATGTTAGCACTGCAGCATCACTGTTTCCATGGTGCAACTCAGCAGCCGCACAACACCCTCCTCCTATCATGATTCTTGCTGTGATTTTTGTGTATTAACTTTCAACTTCTGGTTAAATTTTATTTTCATTACTGTTAAGTGTTGTTTGTGACCCCAAACTGGACTTTTTTCCATTTAATATTTGTGCTTATCAAAAATAAACCATCATATGCATTATGCTTACATTTATTGAAAGCAGACATATTTGCTGATATTTTCATCTTCAATTACATTATGCTTTTGAGTTTTGTACCACTAAGTTTCTCTATTTTGTGCCTGTAGTTATCTTTATTTTTATTTTTTGATAATTTTTCTGCTTATTTGAATGATTTTGATATATTTTTAGTGACTTTAACATATTTTAGTGACTTTTTTTAGCGAATCACAAATAAGCCAAATTAATTGGCTTTTCCAACTTTTTCTTAAGCTAAAACTGGAGGTGTTTATACCCACAGCGTTTAAATAGAAAATTAGCAAACTCACAATCTCTTTATCAGCCCTCATTTCTCTTCACTACATGAATCTAATTGTGTTATTATTTTTAGTCAGCCTTTATACCGAAAGGCATTAAGACTTTCAACTTACAGTTACTACTATTTAAATTCACTCCTGTGAATAGGTGCATGTGAATTCCCTGTAATTGTCATCTTTATCACTCATTTTCATGGCTGTGTTGCTTGCCAGGGCATCCTGTGACAGTTTCTGGGATAGTTTTGGCTCAACGCACCTTTACTCTTTTAGAAACACTTAATATTTAAAGATGGTTAAGGAGAAAAGTGCTATTTGAGAATACATCTTTGTCAGTTGCTGATTCCAGCCTTCATTGAGATTTCTCTCCGGAGAGGGCAGCAACTGTGGGAAGGCAGATGGGAGCCTGATTGCTTGATTTGTGGCTCTTTTTCTTCGAATCAGCACCACGAGTTCATTCATCATTCATTTGCGGACTTTTGCGAGATGGTGACAAATTGAAAAGGATAGCACATGTGACAGACATTACCAGGCAGGAGTGATGCTCGCCGGGCCGACCTCATAAATTCCATGGATGAAGTGAGGCACGACTTGCAGGGGCGGCTGCTGCCCCTGGAGCTGGAGCGGTGTCATAAAGAAATGGTACCACCCACTGTTTACTGAAAAACTATGCATCGGTGCAGGTAATTCATGTGGATTTTCAGAAATCCTCAAAGTTAGCAACCAAGGCTAGTCCGACAGATGTGGAAACCATAGATTAAGTATGTGCTTCAATATGTCATAAGTTAATAGACTTAGTTAATGTCAAAACCTAGATTCAAATTAGGTTTGTGACTTTCTAAATTCAGAGCTGATAATATTTTCGCTCTGACATAAAGTTTGCTTATGTCAATTAACATCCTGGAGGGGGTGGGCCACTTCAGCAGACTGAGGGAGGAAAGAAACACAGATGCTTGCCGTGCTTAAGCAAAGCTTGGTGACTTTGCAAAATAAATGTGTCTAAAAGCGGATACAAGGACAAGACCATTAACCAGGTTATAACACAGTAGTAACGCAGGGAAGGGTAACAAGTAATTAAATAATTAGAGCAATGTAGAGATTTATGAAAAATATAAAAAAATTTATAAAACCCCTAAATGTATCTCTTGAACTAAAGTCACATAAGTATAATGCTTATGCAGTGTTCTAATTATGACTGTTAAGACAGCAAATAAATACTAATTCTCTGATAATTCAAAATGCGTTAGAAAATGCTGTAATGTTTTTGAAAATCAGGTTTTTTCGCTGACATTTCTTTAGTTCCCTTATTAGAGTCAGGCTTAAGTGAAGAAGTCTTTTGAAAAGACAAAATGTTCAGAAAACTTTACTTTTAACTCTAGTATGAAAAAGAAAACAGTGCTCGCGTCAGCAGCACATATAGTAAAATTAGGACAATACAGAGAAGATTAGTATGGCCCCTGCGTAAGGATGACACACAAATTCATAAAAAAGAAAACCAAAGCTAGGTTTTTGGAAAAAAGCACCAAATGATAATTGAAAAATATACTTAAATATTAATCTAGGAAGAACATTACATCGTGAAAGGTAAAAATTCAGGAAGATCAGGAAGAACGGAGCACTACTGGCAATTAGTTATTCATTTGTTTGTATACTTGAATTTATTATATTTTATTTCAATGGAAAAACAACATACCTAAGTAGAAAAATGCTCTCTTAACTTGAGAAGTTGCTAATTCCATAAACATATAAAAGTCTGTTTCCAAAATTATATACCACTTCATTGGAACTGTTTGAACTATGGAAATAAACAGTGTTTTATGGCTAATTAACATATGAAGATTTATCAACATTGAGTAAGGCCAAGGTTCAATAGTACCAAAGTATCATTTCTGTTGTATCCTGTTGGTCAACACAAGTCATGAGATTAGGGTTTAATCAGGGGCAATGAGACCCCATTTCTTGATTTCTTGGTGGGAGAAATGGCTAAATCTTGTTTCAAAAATCTTTACACAGGGGGCTGGAGTGAATCGCCGTGGTCATCTTTGCAAACAATCTACTATAATCAATGAGTGCTTGAGAATTATCTGAGTTTTTATGCACCTGAGCAGTTGTTCTAAACTCCCAAAATTAGGCAATGGAAAAACACAGTAAAAGCAATTTTTATTAATAGACAATATTTTTAGAGCAATTTTTAGTTAGAACACAGCAAAACTGGGCATGTATTTTCTACCTTACCCACAGACTGCCTCTCCACTGTCAGCACCCCTACCACAGTGGTACATTTGTTGTAATCATGTAATCACAGACTTACACTGGCACATCTGTCTCTCTCCAAGTCCAAAGTTTACATTAGGGCTAACTATTGATGTTGTACATCCTGTGACTTTAGACAAATATATAATGATATGCGTCCAGCAGTACAGTGTTACACATAAGAGTGCCAAGACCCAAATATCCTCAGTGGTCCACGTCTTCACTCACTTAGAATCATTACTAAAAAAAATCTTTAAGGTATAAATGTCATTATCCAGCACTGATCAGACCTTAAGAGAAATGGGTCTATATGTGTATCATTTTTCAGGTTTCTTGAAACTAAGAGATCAGAGAAACCTGTAATGAACATCATTTGTTTACACATATCACAAAGGGCACACACACATCTGCTATGAAAAAATAAAAACATGCCTTAAAAATGATACATCATGAATTTCAGAAATATAATTGTGGATGGCTAGAATCATGAGAAAAGCTCTTACTATTTATTGGCCATACAGCATCTTCCTGAATACCTGCTCAGGTCACCCCCCTATCACAAGCTCTCGGGGCGGGGGGCGTGGGGTGGGGGCTGGTGCTTATTCTTTCACTGTGGATGGCTGAATCAACTCAGGACAGTTTCCTAGTACTCAGGGCCCACTAGCTGCATCAATCACTTGTCCCCTATCCCTAGTTTTTCTGGAAGTGAAACTAAAAGGAATTATGTCACCTTGGTCTGTCCATCAAGACACACTCAGTCACAAACATTTTGTCTGGGAACAGATTGCTTTGTAGGGAAAGAGCTTTCCTGTGCAGCATTTTAACAATGATTAACCACTGTGACAACCTTGGATATGTGCCTTGTGTATGGTCCCTGGGAGACAGTGCACACCCCACAACCGGTGAATTCTCTGTATTTCCATGTGGAAGTTTATTCTAATATCTGCAATCCCTAAGTGCTGGCACTTAATACAAAACTGTACATCCCTGGATCGGTTCAGTTTTAAATGCTAGGAGAAAACCAGCAAGAAAAAGAGAAAGCATACTCTACCCCCAAACAAAAATGAAAATAAATCTCTCTCTCAGTGAAAATGTATCTGACAGTCTTAATGAAAGAACTGCACAGATTTTGATAGTGTTTTCTGCTCTCTTCTTTTCTTTGCGATTAGTTTTATTTGGATGAAACAGTCATTTTGCCCTTGTTTGTTTGTATTTTAATACTTTTCTTTTCCCATCAAGCGCAAGCCTGTAATGACAGAGGGCAGCGTTAACGCCTATAATTTCCAATTTCCTTCAAGCGTGCCATTGAGGTGAGATTTATTAGAGAGCAAAAAGATAGCTTTTTAGATTAAACACAAAATTTGCTAAAATAACCTTTCTGTCCTTAGTTACAGAAGTTTACAAACACCTTTGAAGAGCCAAAATTATATGTGGTGAATCAAACAAATGATAGCACAGGGAATATTAGAAATGATGCAGGTTTCGTTTTTCAGGAGACACTGCCCTTATCCATTTCATTCTGGATAGATGAGCCTACTCCATGCCCTTGTGTGTCCCTGTAATCTGTGGTGTAGTCACACAGCCTGTAAATCGGATCATTTTTGCGCACTATTATATCCCTAGCATCCGAAACTCCAGGAATTATTAATTGAGTAAATAAGTGACTCAAGTCTTCAGTTCCCCACCCGCGTGGGAGCCTGCCCCAGGTAGACTCTTTGTTTTCCTCATCTAATCAACTTGTTCTCTCAAAATCTGTGCGTGTCCCTCACATCAAGCATGCCTGGGCTGTTTTCCTCACCCGTGGGGACAGGAATTAGGGGTAGGCAGAGGGGCAGTCTCCCGATGTGAACTACTGTGTTGTCTGAATTTGGGGTGTGTTACACACTGCCCTCGTTGTATGGCATCTCACCTTGCGCTGAGCTCCTGGGAATTCCAATCACACAGTGACCTTGCACAAACCTGCCCCCACGCTGGGCTAATGGTAAACGCCACCTCTTCCTGCTGGTGACCCCCGTCTGCGTGCACCAGCCTAATCGGAGTCCGGACCACAGGGGTCTTGAGCACGCGCTGCACGCGGCACCCACCCGCCCCATGGGGCAGGTGCACCTGTTCTCACGAGGTGAGGACACGCGGCAGCTCCCCCTGGCGTCCCCTCCTCCCTGTTTCTCCATCGCAGGCAGCTCAGTGCCTGCCTTCCTCTACTCGTCCCATCACACACTGCTTAGGTAACAAATAATCAAGACCCCAGCTGACTTGGGATAAACTGGGAATGAATTCCCTTCACTCAAATCAACACCGACTTTCTCAAAAAGATACTCTGTCTCCTTCTGTCTCAGGGCTTATGTACGCACCTGCGGCTGACCATGAGAGCGGGTGGGGCGGACCACTGTGCCCGGCACCCCTGGGCGGTGGCGGACTGCACTTCTCAACGTAGAAGCACCTGCTAACCCCGCTTTGCTTTGGGCGCCTCAGGAGACGCAGGTAGTTCCACCGAACGGAATCTCAAACACGGCACACACGCGCAGCGCGGAGCGGCCAATCGGGGCTTTGTGATTTTTTTTCTAGTTTTCATATGTGAAGCATTTGCACTTAAAAATCTAATTTTGAGATATTAAGTTATATTTACATTTTAGTCAATTAAAAAAATAAGTATTTTCTCTTTGAATTTTGGATTTGATGTGCCTTAAAATTTTTCAGACACATTCAGAGAAGGTATAGAAGTTGAGGATTGTATGTAAAAAGACATTTATAGACATGTTCTTACTTCAAAAAATACATACCAGTATATGGAGAGGAAGTATCTTCCATTGCTCCTAAATTTTTAAATAGCAATAAATTCAATGTTTTATTTTCAACTTATACTATCAAAGGAATAATAAATATCGGCTCGGTGTTTTAAAATGTAATGGGAATTTAAAGGAAGATGGAGCTTTAAGTGCTTTTAAAGTAAATGGAAAGGGAAAACTATACCAGGCAACGTCCTGTTTACTGGAAGGTGCATGTGAAGTGATTTTGTTCCTTAGCAAGTTTGTTTCCAACAGATGTTACGATAACCAAAAAGTTCGAATTATTATAAGTAGAAAGTTTCCACTATTGTTTCTATTAGGTCAGTGTGGACACTTTGAATGAAATAATAATAATAAAAAAAAGTCTGGCACATTTTTACATCTGTAACCTGTGTATCTTTTTGGTGTCTTTTTAAAAATTATTAAATCATAGCTGTGTACATCAATGCAATCATGGGGTACAATGTGCTGGTTTTACATACAATTTGAAATCTTTTCATCAAACTGGTTAACATAGCCTTCATGGCATTTTCTTAGTTATTGTGTTAAAACATTTATTTTCTACATTTAGTAAATTTCACATGTACCCTGTGGTCCCACCAATCACCCTCCCTCTACCATTCTCTCCCCTCCCCTCCCCTCCCTTCCCATATTCTTGTACTCTAGTTGGTTATAGTCTTCATATGAAAGCTATAAATTGGTTTCATAGTAGGGCTGAATACATTGGATACTTTTTCTTCCATTCTTGAGATACTTTGATAAGAAGATGTTCCAGCTCCATCCATGTAAACATGTAAGAGGTAAAGTCTCCATCTTTCTTTAAGGCTGCATAATATTCCATGGTGTACATATACCGTAATCTATTAATCCATTCGTGGGTTGATGGGCACTTGGGCTTCTTCCATGACTTAGCAATTATGAATTAGGCTGAAATAAACATTCTGGTACAAATACCTTTGTTATAATGTGATTTTTGGTCTTTTGGATATATACCTAGTAGAGGAATTGTAGGATCGAATGACAGGTCTACTTTTATTTTTTTATTTTTTTTTTAATAATTTTATTAAATCATAATTGTGTACATTGGTGCAATCATAGGGCAGAATGTGCTTCATATACAAACAGAAACATTTTGATCGTACTGTGAGAGATAGCCCTCATAGCATTTTCTTAATCACTATATAAA
>CAUYRH010164472.1:0-29366 GCA_963574655.1 Perodicticus potto | reverse complement strand
ACACCCCCCCCTAAATTATTCAACAAACACATAAGGCCGCCCTACGCGCTCTTGTCCCTGTGGGATGCTTCTGGGGGGGGGGGGGGGGGGCGGCCCCTGGTCTAGTTGTAAGACTCGGCATTAGCAATAACTATAGCCTTAGCTCTGTGACCTTGAGCAAATTAGTCAGCATGTGTGAGATTGTTGCTACCTCATGGGGTTATGTGAGGATTAAATGAGATCATGAATGCAATACACTTTGTAAAGTGTTTAGCTTAGAGTAACCAGTCAATAATTGCTCTCTGATACCATCATCATCATTATACTGACACCAATTGTTGAAATGAAAAATGTTCCCAGTACTTTCGTTTTCAAAAAAAAAAAAAAAAAAAAGGATCCATTACAGCAAGAATACAGTATCTTTGAGCACAAAAGATAAAAGAAAGTACAAGTTAATGGCACAATGACCTGGGTACAAATATGAGCCCTTCCTCTTACAAGTTGTTCAGCCCTGGTCATGTTACTTAACCTCTCGCTGACTCCATTCAAGGGGATTGGTAGTAACATTTTTGTCCATAGCATTACTGAAAAGATTAAGTGAAATATAATAATAGGTATGGACAAAGCACAATAGTCTGCATTCCATGTAACTTGGTATTGGTAGCAGCCCAGTTCCCGAGAGCCATTTTGGAGGGCATGCCCCAGGCTTGGCTCCCACGAGGGATAACCCCCTCCCTGCCCCCTCACCTTGGCAAAAACCTTGCAATAGAGGCAACCCAAAGGCCTGTGTGGTGTGTTTCCTCTCTGGAGGCTCATTTCCTTTGCTCTCCCATCATTTCCTCTCATTCTTGCCAGTTCAAAGCCTGTTACGATAACTTGGGGTTTGGCCTTTGTGGGTTCAGTTTTCAGGCATTTCCTGTTACCTTTCCTTTCTGTCAGTTTCCTTCTTTATGAACCATTTGTTTTCTTGTGTCCCCAGAGCACAATGAAACAGCTTGTTATATTCCCATTCTCACAGAGGGGCATCAGAGTACGGTAGAAACAGCCCCGGACAGGGAATTGGGACATCCAGGTTTTAATTTTCCTGAGCTTGCTTGGGCATGTCACTTTCTAAGACTTGGCCTGGTTTTACATAGAGAGCATTGGACTAGGCGGATGAATAACCAGGGGCTCCAGACACTCCCCTAGCTCCCTGTTGTGACATACCTACCTTCATGGTGAGGCCTTTGATTTGATTTCATATTTATCTATTTTGTTCTTAAAAAGCAGAAGAGTAGATTTCAGGTATACACACACACACAGTGACCCTATTAGTAGACAGATGTTTTAACTTGCTTGACTATAGTGATCATTTCACTATATCAAAAACATCATCTTGTCTATGTTAAACATATACAATAAAAAATAAAACAATCTACTTAAGGCATCGCCTCCAGAGGAGAGAAGCTTTTTACTATCACTAATCCATGAAAGGGATTGGCTAAGAAGATTGTCCAAAGCAACTCAGCTACCATGGCAGCATTAGCTAGAATGCCTTCAAGTTTTTTAGTTGCTTATCTAACCCATGCAGAGTGGAGTCTCCATACAGAGAAGGAACTGGGCTAAGCTGGAGGAAGTGGGAGGAAATCAGTGGGTCAGAAAAAACTTAATTTAACTGCATAGCCTCAGTCCCTGGCACATTCTTGAATATCTCTAAGTATTGCATTGAATGGAATGAACAAATTGTAGGGCAGCTATGTTGCTATCTGACTCTGTGACTGTAGACAAGTCATTTCCCTTCCTTAAGCCTATTTTCTCATGACTAAAGTAAAGGTGATCTTACTTACTTTCAGGAATTGTTTTGGCCATAAACTGACACAGTGCAGGTAAATGTGGTTTCTGGAAACAATGCCCTACAGGTGTAAGCCATAAAAGATTAGAAAGCTAATCTACCATTAGGTTTCCTCACTGATCATCTTCTATGCAAAATAGGGGGGGTGTTTAAAGTAATGAGACTCTATTCCTCCCATGGGGCACTAAGCTATTTTCATTTTTTTGTTGTTGTTGTTGGGGATTCATTGAGGGTACAAGAAACCAGGTTACACTGATTGCATTTGTTAGGTAAAGTCCCTCTTACAATCGTGTTTTACCCCCAAAAGGTGTGGCACACACCAAGACCCCTCCTCCCCCACTCCTTCCCTCTCTCTGCTCTTCCTTTCCCCAGCTAGTTTCATTTTGAGTAGAAAAATAATGATGGTGATTAACATATGTCTGCTTTTCCTGAAAGAGTTCACGAGAAAGGAGAGCTCACCTCTTAAGTAGTTGATCACTAAGGTGACTTCTAGCTTTGTGACATCACAAAGGCTGTTATAGAGTCCTCGAGAGCAGGTCCTCTGCTTTACTTGATTTTATTTCCCTGGTGCCTTACAGGAGGTCTTGGGGACTCCATTCCGGAAAAAAAATGAATGCAAATTGCGAACTGATTGTCTATACACCAAAGGACCACGAGATGGCAGTAAAGTCAGGCGAATTCCTTCTGTTCCCTTTCTCAGTTTTGCCTCCGGTCCTTAGATCAAACAATGTGAATTTCCTTGCTTCCATTTCTTCCGCTGGAATTCCTTCTCTAAACCTAGGCATCAGCTTCCTTTTCTTCCTTCGCTTTTATTGGGTGTTTGTCTTTCTCTGTCTACTGTAGAATAATACTGTATCCTAAGCTTTTGTTTAAAAGCAGCGCCCATTTCGCAGGGCACATCCTCGTGAAATGATGTCATTTGGTGCGGGGCCTGCCCTCCTTCAATGTGAACCGTAACCAACATGACCAATATTATTACGATTGCTATTATTATAGGTTAGGCAACCTAGAAGGCTTTTTTAAAAAGTGAAAATGGTTTCAAAGGACGGACCCCAGAGGAAAACCCGCACCAGGGGCTCCAATTCTAGGAGCCATTCCCCAGTGAGGCTAGAGGTACAGAGGTGAAAACATATGTTATATCTGTGTTCTCTGACATGGCTTTTTCAAAACCATCGTCACCAAGCCCCACCCAGGTGAATCTCGAGAAACCGTGGGAAAGAGGCAAATGTATCTTTCAAGTGAAAACACCTAGCACTGCATCAGTAAGAGTTGATCCGCTTTGGTTTTCCTCTAGAAGCTAGACCTGGAGTGGGGCTGCTAATCATATAACAGGGTGGCCATAAAGTTCATGTGCTACTTGAAATTGCTTACTATTTGAAATTGCACACGAACTTTATGGCCACCCTGGATATTCTGGGTTAGGTGGTTCCCCACAGGGCAGTGCATCAGAACCGTCTGGGCTCTCTCTCCAGACATACTAATCCTGTAGGTCTGGAGTGGAGCCTAGGAATCTGGATTTTAAAGCTCCCCCAGACATTTTGGGGAATGAGTAGACCAATTGACAAAGAATTTAGCTGAGAGAAAGAAGAGCTGAGAAGTAAGTAGCCATTATTCTAGGCACTGTGCTTAGTGTCTCATACATGTTGTCTCATTTGACCCTCACAGCTGCTCTGTGAGGTGGGTGACATTTTACTCATGGAGGGAGCTGAAACTCAGAAAGGCTAAATGATTTGCCCCACAGCTTCAGCTTGTGACAGGATATGATGTCAAACATAGTTCCCTGAAAGTCTTTTTTTCTTTTTGTTTTTGAAATAGTCTCACTTTGTTGCCCTTGGTAGAGTGCTGTGGCATCACAGCTCACAGCAACCTCCACCTCTTGGGCTTAGGCGATCTCTTGCCTCAGCCTCCTGAGTAGCTGGGGCTACAGGTGCCCACCACAACGCCCGGCTATTTTTTTTTTGTTGCACTTTGGCCAGGGCTGGGTTTGAACCTGTCACCCTCGGTATACGGGGCCAGCACCCTACTCACTGAGCCACAGGTGCCGCCCGTAGTTCCCTGAAACTCTTACCCCAGACTCTTCTCTCTGCATCACACTGACTCCCCAAGCATATATGGGCCTGGGCCCAGTCTTTGTACCCTCTAAGTAGAGACCTTAGTCAGACACTTCATCTGGCTCAGTTCCTGCACCTACAATAATATATCTTCCCCTGGCTAGGACTTGATGAATGAATAAAACAAAAAAGAATAAATGAGATAATGGATGAAAAAAGTACCTTATACATTGTAAAGTGCTATAACTCATATCAGGTAGTGTTAAATGTGGCATCTGTTATTATCAAGAAACTTTGCATCCTGGAAAGGTCTCCTCGGAGTATATCTACTGGCTGGTGGAGTATGGATGGAAACAGCCAAATGCTCAAAGCTGGCATTGCCAGTATGGGGCTAATACAAAGGACCATTGCTTTTGAGTTCTGAGGTAGGTCAGCTTGCTGGGTCTGGCCTTTTAGCATTCTTGAATATTTGAGGATTATGTCAAAAATGGATAACAATTCTTCAATAAACATATTCTAGACATTTACCATATACAAGATGCTGAATAAGGCACTGCAAATATTCAAAGAATTCAAGGAAATTGTCTTCAAGGAGCTTGTCGTTTATTTAAGGAGACATGATATGTTTGACAAATCAAGCCATAATGATGTCAATTCCCAATATGTGGGATCATTGGAAGTAAATACTGTTGCGATGCTAAGGCACACAATGAAAAACCTAGAATCTATCTTCTTTCCCTTAATACAGGTTCTCATCTAGATTACTGAAAACAGTCCCTGACTTTTTCTCTCTCTATTCCTCAAAGACATTGCACACCACACCCTTGATCTGTCTTCTACTGTGTGACCAAAGTGACATTTCTAAGATGCAAATCTGATGTCATTCTCCTTCTTTATCTTTAGCAATCGTTCTCCTTTGCCTTCAAAATAAAGTACAGATTCTTTAGCAAAGCCTAACAGGAACTCTAGCCCTCCCTTCCATTATCACTCTATTTTCTCTTGCCTAGTCGCTCTGAAAATAACATGTTCCTTTGCAACTTCACATTTGTTATTACCTTTGCCAGAAATACCCTTCCCCCTTTCTTCCCTAGCTAACTTCTTATTCTTACGTGAAAATATCCTGCCCCCTTTCAACTGGGTTTGATGCCCCTCATCTGTATCCTAGTAGCATTCTCTAACATAGCACTTCTCACACTAATAGTTTATTTCTTCTGTTTCTACCTCTGGCTCCCTTTTACTCATCTAGTTGGTTGATCTTACTTATCTGAGAATACATGCTTAAAGAGCTTACTACAGTACCTGGCATGAGGAAGCATTTGGCTAATATTTGCTATTACTTTTCCAGTTACTGACTGAATTGGCTGAGAAAGTTCAAGTGGAAGCAAGCAGAGGGCTATTGAGCAGATGGTAGAAGAGAGGTACCAATTTCTTAGAGGCCAAGTGTCCTACAGAGCTCATAGTGAATAAGAGAGGTCCAATATTTGGTTAGCTGGGGTTTGACCTGTGTCCCTGAGGGGAGTGCCCAAAACTCCAAGTGTAGCTGATGGGTTATACAAAAGGCAACACGAAGTAACACAGAAGTATTTTTTTTCAGAGGCACACATGGGTCAATCTGAAGAAAGACCCAGAAGAACAATTAAACTTGGCCTGAGACATGGTTCCCCCATTGAAGAAAAAAGTGAGCCAAGTAACTAAGAAATAGAGGCTGGCAAAACACAAGGAAACATCAGAAACTAATGCTTAATAGTGATGAAGAAGATTACAGTAGAAGAACTCAATTGGCTTGGCAGAAGTAGGTGAAAGAGAAGAAAAATAATCAGCTAAATTGGAGAATTCTGTCGTCATGAGGACTTGGCTCTTCATTGGGTACTATACTGACTTTCTAGCAAGTGCCCTGGTCTTCCTTTACCCATTAGAATACTGGCTTGGAACAAGACGAAGGTGCAAACCCAGAATGTGTTACCTTCCTAGCAGACCTGATTGGGTCAAATAGTCAGTGGCTACTAGTCATAACATGTTAACTTGAACAACTGAAGGTCTTTCTTTTCTTCTTCTCTGGCAAGGGAGCCTGGAAGCCTTCTGGAATCTCTAACAGGTTCTAGTCCTCTTCTCTGGGCTGCTGTTGACACTCACGCCCAGCTTAGAGAGTGAGAAGAGAGCTTTTCTTATAGCTCTGGCTGTATTTTTACTGGGCTGTTTGGTGGGGGTCATAGGGTGTTTGGAAATTGCTCTCAAATTTGTTGGTTTTGCTTTATCTTTGAAGATTATTCATCTGTGTTTGCTGAACCTAGCTCATTTCTCTGCTCATTTAGGTTTGGTGCATTGAAAATGTTTTTTATGTTGTTACCTATGGAGTCCCTATGGTCAGCAGTATCTCTCTGAACAGATGAGACCACCAGCTCCTTCCAAAACCCTGCTGCTCCTGCCAACACAAAATTCACATCCCCGTGGCCAAAATATGCTGAGTCAGCAAATAGCAACCCTCTCTACCTTTACCCCCCCCACCATGCACATCTAACAGCAGATTGGGAGATGAGTTGTTGCCTGGTTTCATTGGTTTAGATGGTGTCACATTGATAGAAAGAATAGCTGGATTTCCTGAGCTAGGTCTTCTTTGTAAAAAATAATACCCTCAGTAGGAAGAAGTCTGGTAAAGGGCTCAATTCCCCCCATCCCTCAGTCCCCATGTGCCATAATCTCTAGTATTTTACTCTTCCATCTACCCCACTGACCCTCCTTTAGTCTCTTTTTCTTCTCTGATCTCACTCTACCCCTTCATCTCACTCTCTAGCAAATTCCAAAGAATTCCTAGGTATCTCTCTGTAGCTGAGAGTCTTGTCTTTGGGACGAGTATAAGGAGCCTGGCTCAAAATGGAAAAGGCCGTGAAGTCCCCCAAATAGATTTTCCTGCTATCTGTCCTGTCCTACAGTGGGGTGGGGGTGAGGTTGAAGTTGATGTGCAGACCATCGTAGGTATCCCTTCATCTGTGGGGGTCACTCTTTCCCTTATTTTGCTTATCTAAGGCCAGAGCAGTGTTTGTCAAACTCCTGGTTCTTGGAGGACGTTAGATAAAAAACGGATGTCAATATTTTCTTTGTACCATACCTGAAACCTTCCCCCAATCTTTTGACCCCGAGAATTCCTAGAATTTGGATCTCATCTTTGTAGAGGAATATAGCCCCCTCTCTACATCCTTGAACTAGTCACATTCTCCAAACAGCTTTATCCTTTCCTTCCCCGCCCAAAGCTCCAAGATACTTCACAATTTTTATTTCACCACCTCTTATTCCATCAGCCTCTCCCCAACCACACCAACTGCCATAGCTTTTCACCACTTTACCACCAATCCTGGATCACAAGTGCATTTTTGTTCCGGAGTAATAGCTCTTAGAACTTGGCTGTGGGTAATACTTGTGTCACATTAAAACTTCATACATCCAAAAGTTCCATCACATTTCATCTGTCCCTAGTCAGTTTTGGAGGTGTTAGTTGTTCTCTGCTTGCTATATCTCTGCTTCCCCGACGTTTCCTCCAGTATTTTAGGGGCCTAGAATTCCATTAGATGATTCTCTAAAAGAGAGGAGACTCAAGAGACTCAAAGAACAGACTTACTTAACTCTTTTATTTTTCCCTCCAAGGAGGATTCTTTTCTTTGGATTAGTTCCAGGCTGGTATACTGAACGTTCTCTCCTGAAAAGGGAGTCCTCTAAGATTCTCTCCTCCTTTGATTTATTATTTGGATGCCCACGGCAGTGCTAGGCCCCACCACAAGCATTGGTTTGGGGCTTGCTGTTCCCAGGAGCTCATCGTGACCCACTGATCGGTGGCCAGACCTCATGTCCCTGAAAGGCATAGGACTGAGACTGCAGGGAGGCTAGTCAGTTGAAGTGGCAGCCAGTCTCAATTTTTCTCTAAACAGTAGTGCTGTAAAACATAACTTAATGCGGAATCAAAGGAAACAGAGTCAAACTCTAAACCAATTTGATTTGCAACTTGGAACAAAAGTGACGTGCCTTGATTTAAATGTCAGGCCCATTGCTGAGTGATGATTTAATAACTTTTATGAGCGATACTGTCATAGCAAATTCAACACTGGAAGAGAGTGACTCACAGATAGGGTGTTAGAAGTGATACAGAAGAGCACACAGAGAAACCAGACTTATCTCTAGGCTCATCCAGAAGCTTTGCACAAAGCTAATTTGCAATTAAAACCTCTTTTCTCCCGCTATTCCTGCCACCCGGTCTTTATCTTCACAGACACCCATGCATGGGTATGGAGAAAATGTCTAGGTGTGAGGTCAGCTCCCCACAGTATTTTATTTTCTGAGTACACGGGCTCCTAAACAGTTCTAGTGGGGAGGTTCAGAGTCAGTGCATTCAATCTGAAGGCAAGGCAGCAGCGAGCCTGCGTGTTTCTCAAGGGGCTTCTAGAACTCACTGGGTCCTAGTGTTCTGTCTTTAGGCAGGTATTTATTTCCCCCCATTTTTGGAATGAGAGACCTGAGAGACCCAGGGAGGTTGAAAGATTTCTCCAAGAACTGCAGCCTC
Organism: Perodicticus potto; assembly: GCA_963574655.1. Taxonomy (NCBI): domain Eukaryota; kingdom Metazoa; phylum Chordata; class Mammalia; order Primates; family Lorisidae; genus Perodicticus; species Perodicticus potto. Next base: position 20,956 of record CAUYRH010164472.1, on the reverse strand, counting down.
CTGACTCCCAGAGGATTGTTGGGTGTGTGTGGAAGGGGTGTCCTGTCTATGGTGCTTCTTCCTCAATACCTTGTGAGATGTCTCTCCTTGACCCTCCCCAGCTTTCCAGGGGTAACATATCAGAATGCTCACGGCTGCTCATGACAGTCTTAGTCTGCTCCCCAGGTCAAGAGGGAACTATGCATGGCCATTCATAAGGGAGGAAATTCCATTCTGTTGGGCTAATCTTTCAGCCATCAGGATTCATTTCAAAGGGAATTTAAAGTGTAAATATCTGGTGTTTGTCTAGATGAGGGTTGCTCAACTTTGACAATGTTGATATTTTTGGCCAGATTGTTTCTTGGTGTAGGGGACTGTTTTATGTATTACTGAATGTGTAACAGCATCCCTGCCCTCTGGTCCAATCTCTCTACATGTATCCTCCATGGGTCTCCAATCCCCCTTATGCAGACCTTTCAGGTTAATATTTTCAAGCCATACCTCTAACATAGTGGTTCTCAATGAGAAACAGCCTCTCCCCACCCCCAGGGACATTTGGCAGCGTCTGCTGACATTTTTGGTTTTCACAACTTGGTAGGGAGGAGGAATAAGTTTCTGCGGACATCTAGCGGGGAGAGGCCAGGGTGCTACCATAGACGGGACACCCCTTCCACACGTATACAACAAAGAATTTTCTGGCCCAAAATGTCTATAGTGCCAAGGGTGAGAAACCTTGCATATCATTCCCTGGCCAGAAACTTTCATTGTTCCCCAGGACTTTGGGGAAAGATGACAGATTTCATTGCTTCTCTTGATGTAGATTCAGCTTATTATTTTGCCACTACAGATCCTTTTTTGAAATAACTCTGAATGTTATGCTGTCTCTGACACATGTCATCTGCTTTCTCACTCATATAATTTTGCTCCACTCCCCTGCCTGGATTGCCCACTTCCTCCTATTAAAGCCAAGTTGAAATGTTGTCTCATCCATAAAGGCTTTACCTGAGCCTGAATTCTCCCAGCTATAAACCATTTCTCTTTCTCTGGATGTTCCTATAGTATTTTACTCATATATCTCTTTAAGCACTTATCCTATTCACAGTCCAATGGCAAAATTTAAATTGGAAGGGAATTTTACCTGTTTCTTTGGTGAAATTCTTTTCTCTTAAATAAAAGGAAATGAGGTCCAGCAAGTTGAAGTGATTGGTGAAAGGCATTGTAGATTCGCTCAAAACTTGGACCATAGTAATTCGTATGCCAGGCTTCATTCTCCTGGCATGGTTGAAATAGATGATCATGGACTTTGAATTAGGCTTGGCAGTCAACTTTCAACTCTGATGCTTATAAATTGGCTAAGTCATTTACCTTTCTGAAACTCATTTCCTCCAGCTCTAAATACAAGTAATCATGACTGTTGCAAAAATCAAAGGAGAGTGTGTATTCAAAATGCTAGCATGGAGTAAGTATTCAATCCATGTATGTTAATGTTAGATGAATATAACAATCAATGGTACTTCAAAGAATAGGATTTAGGGATTGCTGATGGTCCATGGGACTTCACTATAAAGTAACTGGAGGCAGAAGGTGGCAGCTCATTGCCACTGCTCCCTACTTTTGCACTCTTCCATAGAAGGTTCTCTCTGTAGGCCATCAGAACAGTGTTCAAGCTTTCTGTGGAGTATCTCAGCACTGACAGTGTCTGTCCAAGCAGAAGCATCTGTACTGTTGAGCCAACAGTCTGGAAGGGGTGAGAGGGCAGATAAAAAATATGTGAAATGCAAGTCTTCCTCTTAATGTTTTGTCCAATAGCTGTATGGAGTGTACAGAAGAATTCTTGCAGGGCTACTTGGTTGAGGTGACTTGAGTCTCCTGGAATAAATCGGGGAAGGCTTCCAGCAGGTGTTGAGTTCTAAATAGTGTTCCAAAGAAGATATGAATTGGTCAAGAAGACGAGAGAAGGTGTTTCTCGCAGGACAGACAGAAGGAGTGATGACTTCATGGTATCAAGACTATTTCTGAGGTGGGAAATTTGGGATCAATTAGACTTTCCTGAATGGAAAAAAACAAAGCAGCCTAACTCGGATCATCTTAGACTCTTTCTGTGGCACAGCAAAGCAACAATTAAAAGGAGAAAAATGAAGGTTCACTGGGCACCATGCGAACAGAAATAATTGATTATCTGACTAAACTTAGCCTTCTAAAAAAGTAAATTGTGATGAAGATCAATCATGACTTCCTTGCCTGCCTGTAGTCAGGACCAGCTTTCTTGCAAGACATTTCTGGAGTCCTGTTTGCTTTTTTAGCAGTTAGTTACTTTGACACCTTGTAAGATAAAAGCTCTTCTTTCTCTGGGAATTGACATTTTCTGAAGGATCTCTGAGAAACCACAAATCCTTCAAACAAAGAAATCTACCTCTGCTAGAAATGACAGGTGGTGGGGTAGATGTTTTTGAGCAGGTGAGCCCCTTACCCATGACCTTTCAAAGAGAAACTACCCCTTTAGCAGCTTGGCTTTGATTTTCATGCAATAGTTCCTCCACAGGTGTTGAAAGACTAAGTTAGCATAGAGACATGTCATAAGGGGGAAGGGATTTAATTTTGCGTGTCAAAGCTCCTGAGGATGCAGGATACAGCTCTTTGAAAGCAACAGGTGTACAGTAGTACACCAATGTGGTTAAAAGTTGGGGCTTTGGAGTCATGATGAGCCAGTATTTGTATCTATTTTTCATTTGTTTTTTTCTCTACTGGTCCAGGCTTGCAAGAACCAGGGTTTATATCCTGACTCAACACTTTCTAGCTGTGGGATTTTTCATGATTACCTTTATTTGGGCCTCAGTTGCCTCCTCTTTTATCAAATAGGGATAATAAGAGTTCCTGTGTCATGTAGTCACTGTAATGATTGAGGAAATATACATGTAAAGAGTTTAGCATAAGACTTGACCCCTGATCCAGTCATTCTTGTCATCAGTATCATTAGCATCACCACATCATCACTGTCCACACCACCCTCAGGTTTCTACTCTAACAGGAAAATAAAATCTTATAACCTTTTATGAAAGGAAAGACCAGCAGTCAGCAAAGGAGGAAAATAGATGGGAAACCCAGTGACACTCACTGTCTCCTATTCTCACCATAGCCATAACATCCCAAAGAGAATGTTATGAAGAGTATACTTTCAGAAATCATTTCTGTAGTTCATTACTAAGGAAAATGTATGAGGAAACAACCCAACCTTTATGTCTCCATTGTCCCTGTTTTCACAGGTACCTGTCGGCTTGGCTGGGCCTACTTCTGTGCTGGAGGTGGGGCAGCTGCAGCCATGTTGATCTGCACCTGGCTGTCTTGCTTTGCTGGAAGAGACCCCAAGCCTGTCCTGTTGGTGGAGAACATTATGAGGAACACCAATTCTTATGCCATGGAGCTTGACCACTGCTACAAACCTTGAGCTTTGAAAGATCACAGAGGGTGGGAAAGGGGAGGGATGGAAGCCCCCAAAAGAGGTACGAAGACTAGACCAGTTATCACCCTACTGCTAGCACTGTAGCCTGGAGTATGCATGAGTTTAGGCATTCATTTTCACTTTCCCTTAAGCCAGTGGGTCAGTGGCTAGTTACAAAATGCATCTAGAGCAATGATTCTCTCAAACATTTACCCAACTGGTGAGTATTCACTAAACCTTCAAGTCCCAAAGCACTCCTTTATGCAAAATAGGAAGATCCTTGCTTAAAAGGTAACTGCACAGCCAAGCAGCTCTTCAGAGTGCTACAGTTCCTGTCTACCACTCCCCCCAAAGCTTGAGGCCTATATAAGAACAGTTGTACAGGGAGAGACCAGGACGTGGACCGGGCTGGCTCCTATTCTTCCATTCATACAGGTCTCCCCCTGATGTTTATTTACTGTTGCTCCCAAACAGCTCTGAAATATCCCTGCTCAATTTTTTGTGCCTTTCTCAGGACTACAACTTGACTCTTCCTTTTTTTCCCTCCTGCTTTTCTTCCTTCCCAGTTATGGAGAAGATTGAGGGGAGGGTGGCTCCCATTGGGGAAAACATTAATCAAGGATGCTTACATATAACCTAGATCCCCTCCTCATTATGCTTAAGAATATTCATAGGAGTTCATTTTCTGTTCTGACAGGGTGATTGGCTATATTTTTTTCCCCTAGTCCTTTAGAGATACATAAATGATGTTTATCAAATGTCCTGAGAAGAGACTAGCATTTGTTGGGCACTCAATAAATATGAATTCATAACAATGATGACAGGGATATTTCTGCTGGATCCTTATTGAAATTTCTAACAGAGTTCACTTTTATTGAGTAGGAACTCCACGGTGACCTTTTGGCCCTGGTAGTCACTCCTTGTGTGATACAAATGTTTCTGCCTGTTTCAAAGAGTGCTCATCAAATGATCTCGCCTCCATCTGGGGTGAGTTAGACATGAAAGAGCACAGTCCTGATGTGACTGAGGGCTGGTGTATTTTTAGGCCTGGCCTCCATCCCCATCTGTGCTCAAGGCTGACGGATGGTGTAGAAGAACTTGATGTCTCCTGGGGCACAATTTGTATCACTCCTCCCCCACCCAGTTGGTTCAGGCCAGTTCTATTATTCCATAACTATAGCTTTAGGGACTGGAGAGGGTCTGTGCCTCAAAAGGCGAGCTCATCTGTTTCTATTCTTAATCCTTCTGACATGGTTTAGTTATAGTCCTACCTAGAGGGAGAGAGATGAAAAAAAGAAATCGGTTTGAGTTACATGCCATCCTAGGAAGGGTCAGGTTCTTGATTTTAATGCAGGCAAGTGAATTTAAGCACATATTCCATTCATAGTTCATTCATCATTTAGTCACTCATTTAGAAAACACTTCTTGAGTATCTTCCTATATGCCCCATCTATGCTAAATCCAGGGGATAGAAGGATAAGGATACAGTTTCTTACTCTAAAAGGGAGAAGGAAGAGGTATTGACAGACAAGTTGATAAATAATGGCCAGTGCTTTAACTGCTAGAAAAGTGAAGAAGGGGGATAAAGGGAGGATAGAAAAGCCCTTGAACCAACTTGAGAACGAAGCAGCTCATGGGAAAGCTTCCTAACAAAGATAGTGGTGTGTAGTCAGTGAAGGTAAAGAGTGCATTAGACAAGGAGAGGTACCAGCTGAGACATGGAGACAATATGACAAATGGGTGTATAAAGGGAGGTGGCAAAAGCTGAAGCTGAAAATGAAAGCAACAGCCAAATCCTGTGGGACAGTCTATGCCACAAGAAGGAATTTGGATTTCATTCTAAAGGAGGGCCATTGAAAGAAAAGTGACACGAACACATTTGTGTTTTTTCAAAGATCAGTTTGGCTCATGTGCAGAGAATGAAAGAGAAAAAGAAGAAAATGAGAGAGATTTTGATAATCTAGGTACCAAAGGATCAGGTACTGAAGTAAGGTACTAACTGTGAGACTGGAGCAGATAGATGAATTTCAAAGAAGATATTTAGGGAGTAGATTCCACAGGACTTTGGGGGTTTTGTTGAGATAGCATCTCATTCTGTCACTCAGGCTAGAGTGCAGTGGTGTCATCATAGATCACAGCAGGTTCAAACTCCAGGGATCAAGCCATCCTCCTGCCTCAGCCTCCCAGGTAGCTTGGACTATAGGCACATGCCACATGCCCAGCTAATTTATATATATATATATATATATATATATATATATTTTTTTTTTTTTTTGTAGAGATAGGAGTCTTGTACTTGCTCACACTGGTCTTGAACTGCTGAATTTAAGCAATCCTCACCTTGGCCCCCTCCAAATGCTAGGATTACAGGCGTGAGCCATCTGCCCCTGGCCAGATTCCACAGGATCTAACATCTAATACCGTGATCCCCGATTCCCCAGCTGTAGATCAGTACCAGTCCGTGGCCTGTTAGGAACCTCACACAGCAGGAGGTGAGCAGCAGGGAGCAAGGGAAGCTTCATCTGCCACTCCCCATTGCTCGCATCACCACCTGAGTTCCACTTCCTGTCAGATCAGCAGCAGTGTTAGATTCAAGTAGGAACGTGAACCCTCTATAAACTGTGCCCCCGAGGGCTCCAGGTTGCACACTCCTTATGCGAGTCCAGTGCCTGCTGATCTGAGGTGGAGATGAGGCGATGATGCTAGCACTGGGGAGTGGCACAAATAACAGATCATCGTCTGCTAGAGGTTTGACTGCACAGAGACCCTCGTCAATCAATTGCTTGCAGATTCCTATCAAACTCCCCCCCCCAGGTCTGTAGAAAACTTTTCTTCCATGAAACCAGCCCCTGGTGCCAGAAAGGTTGGAACCACTGGTCTAATGTATATGTGTAGGTGATGGCAAGTACATGGGTGATTCCTCTCACCAAGATGACAAATATAAGTGGAATAACAGATAGTAGGGAACTAGTGATTGAATTCATATCAAGTATTCTCTCTCTTGTGGAACTGGGTTAAGTGTTTAAGGTAAGGCAAGGTGAACATATCTCACTGGGAAGAAAGGGATGTAGTGTGTTTTGCACCATCCCCTTTGTTCAAGAAAGATGACTAAGAACAGCTAAAACAAAAATGGAACTGGCTTCAACCTCATTTTTATTGTGTAAAAATAGTAATGCAACCTTAATTTAGAAGAGCCCCCGGTATGTATTTAGTGTAAATATTTAGGAAAAGGCAGGTCCCTCTTTAGAAGACAGTTGGATCAGGTGGTCACTTCTCAGGCTGTGGAACCTTCTGAAATTCTAGGGGATAGAATTTGTGGAAATGAATATGTAAGTCAGAGTCCTGGTAGGAAGCAGATGGCATACACAACTTGAACTGCGACAAGCTTGTTGTTGAGATTACATGCGGTGGTGTGTGCAGGGTTAAGGGAGCTTGCAAGTAATGGTGAGGCATAGAAAGCCTATGAGCAGTGAGGATCTTTTGCCACTCCTGAGAGTGAAGGGACAAGGAGGAAGAAATGGTATTAGTGGAACCCAGAAGGAGCTATGGCTGTATGAGAGGGGCTGCGTGACTGGAGCTGTGGCTTTAGGTAGCAGAATGTGCTCTCTGCCCACATACAACGCTGTGTGGAGGGAGACACAATGAATATCCGTATTTCATTCTCTTCCTGCTTTCTGTGCCCTCCATTTGCCAGACCCAGCCAGACACCAGCTGGTAAAGAGGCCTGTTGCCACAGTCCATTGAAGTCAGCCTCCTTTGGCACAGAGCATGACAGGGTAGGGCAGAGAATGGAGCTCGGGAGTGTGAGGAGTAAATGGAAACCAACAGCTCAGCGAGTGTTCTTAGCCACCAGCACTACCATTGCCTTATGCTCTCTCTGCTTCCCAGGAAGCACAGGATTTGCTGCCCGTGGCCGGGTTTCCTAAACACGCTATGAAGTAGTTAGACCCCAGAAAGGGGACTGAGAAGGAGAGGGTTAATTCAAGAGAACACTGAAAATTGTCACCTTGTGGAAATTGATCGTAGGCAGGAATTAGAATGTTTCCTTCTCTCTTCTAGGGAAAGGGGACCAGACTGCCAAGGGATTTCTCTTCTTGTCAAGAAACCAGGTCTGCAGGGCTTCCCAGTCAAAGTGGGATCTAGCCCCAAGTTCAATTTGAATTCCAATTCCTATTTGCTCGTGTCTGGTTTCTTTCCTGACAAGCCTTATTTTTGCATAGATGTCAGGTTCTTTCCACCACTGCCTGGAGCCTGGAGACTCCTCGAAGCTGAGTGTGCCTCTCTAACTGCTGTTGGCAGGTAGAGGGCTGAAGGAACCAAGCAAGGACCTCAGAGGCTCTGCAGTTTGTCCCGTGCCTGCCTGGCTGTTCTGCTCCCTGCCTGTGGATGCCGGTTTAGTGCTTAACCCTGAGTCCTTTCTGACTCAGGAATCACTTAGATCTTGGGGGTGGGGTGAGATTGGGGAGGCAATTCACTTGAGTTCACAGTCGATGGTGTGTTTCTTAAGGGCCCATTTAGTAGGACACTCCTTTCAGAAAAGAATTTCAGATGGGCAGAAATTGCCCAATTGGCATGTCTTTGTGTCTAGCAGATGGAAACTTCTAAACTTGGTGGAAAGTGTTAAGTCTTGCACATTTCTCTGTAATGTCACCCCTCATCATCCCTGCTCCCCAGGCAAGTAGCCACGTCTATTCCCTTATAGCTGCTAGTGGCTTCCATGTTCTGCCTTACAGGAGCAGAACCCAAACCTACAGGGAAAGACTCGGGCCTCTGGGAAAAGAGCTCTGGCTTCTGCAAGAGGAGGTGGCAATACAAGGTTTTGGTTGCATGCGGGCAAGCCCTGAGAGGATGAGGGAACAAGGAAGCTTCTGGAAGCAGAGGCTTTATAAACTGTCAAACAAGCAGTATTAGGAGGGGTTTTGGCCCCTTCAAAAATGTGCTAGGGACACTTTATTCAGAGTCTGGCATTCACTCTCTGTAGAAGTACTCATATGGAGTAGTATCAGAATTGTATTCAGGGAGCCTGGTAATGGGAAAAATGGATGTTTCAAGAAAACTAATAGTGAATGCATTTTGTAAAATATGAAGGGCATCCCACTTGGTGTCTTGAGGGGAAAGGTGTGCTATTTCTAGAACTTACAATCAATCTCCAGCCAGGCCCAGGCTTGCTTAGTAGTTAGGAGGCAGGACCATTCCAAAGAGTCATCTCCTCTTTGTGTCCTTGGTTTAGAGCATTTTCGGAGCTGGAGAGGGGCTTGAGTTGAAGGAGACTTATTATAGGCCTCTCCCTTAGGTGGAGAGATGTATTTTCAGCTTCAATTGTTTTTTTTTCCATTTACTTCTGAGATTAGGCTCTTCCAGGGTTGATCTCTAAGCGCGTGGAACCCCCACTGATCCCTCAAAGCAAACAGCAAATAAACCTTTGTTTGTATGCACACAAATGATGCAGATTTTCATTATACGGAGCTACTGATATGTGAGGAGACAGAAGTAGGGGAGGACAAAATGCTAGGTTTTCATGGCAGCACTGTATCCGGCTCCTTCCTCCCTTGCCAGAAAGGAGTCCCCAGAGAACAGGACTCAGGAGAGGGGCCATCGAGGCCGGTCAGCATCCATGTGGGCAGGACCCCAATTTTGGCTTGCTTTCATGTAGTACCTCTGGTTCCTGGAGACGTGGTGGCAACTATGGATAAGAAACAAAGCTGGGAGGAAGTTCAAGGGGAATTAGAAAGTATAACTAAAGAGGCAAATATCAGAATCACTCCAGAGAAAGTGTCTTTTTCCAGTGTGGCTTATCAGAATCTCATTGGGGGCACTTTGATTCTCTTTCCAAAGTAGCTCTTTGTACCTTCTGTGTTAAAATACTGCCCTTCCAGGCCATATGGTAAAGTGAAGACAGATCAGGCTTTGGAGTTGGACAAATCAAGGTGTGAGTCCTGGCTCAAACATTTCTTAGCTATGTATCCTTGGGCAAGTTACTTAACTTTTCTGAGTCTACTAAACTTTTGGAGACAAAATCTGCTGTCTGCTGTTGGCCTCAACAACCTCTAGCAATATAGATGACATTAGTCATCCAATAGCCCATTCCTTTTAGTTTGCAATTGATTACCAACCTTCCTCTAACTCAGTTTTAATAGTGATTGAAGTTATATTGACATCATATTATATTGACGTAATATTTAATATTGATGGACGTTAGAATCTGTTGGGAAGCTTTTAAAAATGTTTGATGCCAGCTCAACGCCTATAGCTCAGCTGCTAGAGCACCAGCCACATACATGGGAGCTGGTGGATTCGAACCCGCCCGGACCTGCCAAACAACAATGACAACTACAACAAAAAAATAGCCAGGCATTGTGGCAGGCACCTATAGTCCGAGCTTCTTGGGAGGCTGAGGCAAGACAATCGCTTAAGCCCAAGACTTAGAGGTTGCTATGAGTTGTGATGCCATGGCACTCTACCAAGGGTGACATAGTGAGTGAGACTGTCTCAAAAAAAAAAAAAATGTCTAATGCCTTTGTCCTATCCCAGTTCTACCAAGTCAGAATCTATGGAGGCCGCTAGACCTTACTCCCCCTACCTTTATTGTTACTATCATCTGCTGACTTCCTAGTTATACCTCAGTCATTGAAGACTTTAGCACCTGGGCTCACTCTCGTCTCTTCTATTTTTATTTCTATCATCCTTTTGGAACACTGAACATCCAGGTGAACCACTTTTCCAACTTCTTGGCCTCTAAGTTCTTTGACTTCCTTAGCTCCGATAATAGTTTTTCCTCTACCCGACCTCTGCAGATCCTGTCCTTGACATCAACAAGAAACAAACCATCACCGAAATTCTGATTTCAAGTCTCCATTCTTCACCAAAACTTCTTATCCTCTTGTGTTCTTTAATATTGCCACTCTATCAACTTTTTGATCCCACCCTACTTACCCAATCTAGAGTCCATAGTTTACCATCATAATCACTCCTTGCATAAATGTTCTATTCTTTTGCCCCTTGGTCACCCTACCGTCTATTTATCCAAAAAAACCCCAAACCTTGTTAAATTTAATAATTTGCCTGATCAGTTTCCCAACCATTGAGAGAGAAAAACTAATTATCCTTGCACCTTTTCTTTTCCTACACCCACTCCCTTGGTGAGTTCATCCAATCTCGTGGCTTTAACTATTAGCTATACCCATTGCTACTACCCTAGGGTAGGCTATGGTCTAAACACATCAGCGTCACATGGGAGCATATTAGAAATTTAGAAACACTCCAGATCCACTGAATCGGAATCTACAGTTTAACAAGTTCCACAGGTGATTGGTTTGCATTAAAATTTGAGAAGCACTGCTGTATACCAATGGCTCTCAGCTCTGATCGCAAATCAGAATTAGCTGGAGAGTTAAAATTTTGCTAATGCCAATGCCCACTTTCAGAGGCTCTAACTTAATTGGGCTAGGATAAGGCCTGGACATACATACATTTTATAAGTCACCAAGTGATTTTTAACATGCAGCCGTGATTGAAAACTACTGCCTTAAATATTGATAACTCCCAAGTAATACCTCCAGTCCAAACTTCCCTGAACTCCTGGCTCATACATTCAATTATCTCTGCCATATCTCTACTTGGATGTCCAGTAGAGGGCTTGACAAATTGTGTAAATTCCCAGCCAAGATTAGAATCTTCCTCCCTAAATCTGGTCCTTGTAATCATGCCTATCTTAGTAAATAAATGGCACCATACTTTCCTCCCCTATCTCTACAGGTGGCCCTGCTAATCCTTTTCTGGCTCCTCTGCCTCTATTCAATGTCTTCATGTTGAGATGTTGCCAGTAGTTGCTCCTCTCGGTAAACAAACTCTCCCCAGGTTATCTTATTTGCATGCTCATGATGCTCTAATTTAAACATGATCAGCTGACTCAAATTTAACCTGTGCCTAAAGAAATAACTAGTTTTCTCTCCTACTCCCTCAACCAGTTGCTTCTGGAAAAAAGCTGGTAATTTCTTTTCATTCTTTGGGCTCCTAACCCCAACTGCTGTGCCAATCCCATCAATTCTACTTTTAAACTATATTCTTTATCTGCCCACTTCTCTTATCTCTACTACTCCACCCTAAGACATTAATGATAAAAAGAAGTCTTAGCAAACTGGGACTGAAAGGGAGCATTCTACTCTGATAACTGTTATCTGTCAAGCCTTTAGCAAATGTCATCCTAAATATTAAAATTTTAGAAGCATTCCAGTTTAAGTCAGAAGAAAAGGCAAGAAAAATATTACAGTGTACAATTGCAAGCAGCAATATAAGCTACCTACAGCTCAATATTATAAAAGGTGCAAAGAAAATTATAAAGCATCATTTAAGGGCACGGGAAAAGACAAAAGGGAGATATAAATAGGTTTCATGAATGGAAAGCATATCTTAAAGCATATCTGTTTTCTCCAAATGAATTTAAAAATTCAACACCATTCCAACAAATGTCCTATCTTTTTTAGTGTGATTCTACAGGCTGATATTCACATTTGTATTCAGATATCAAGACTTAGAGCTATAACGATTAGTAAGGGATACTGACACAGGGATAAACAGATGACTAAAACAGGATAGAAGATCAGGAAACAGACCATAATTATAAGGAAACTTGATATAGACAGAAATAGGATTGTAAATCAGTGAGGGAATCATAGATAACAGTATAGACAACTTAACAAATTGTACTGAGAGATTTCTATTTAAGAAACAAAATTAAATTTCATTCCTAACATTTTGATTAAAAAGAAAATCTCAATTCCAGAGGGAACAATGACCTAAATGTGAAAAAAAAATTAACTTTGAATAGATAATTTAGGAAAATCTTTTTATGACTTTGGGGTGGAAAAGATTTCTAAAAAGGACACAAAAGGCATAGTCCACAAATAAAAAGAATAATATGCTTTGCTGCATTGAAATTTTAAAAACTTCTGTTTAATGGGCAGCGCCTATGGCTCAGTGAGTAGGGCGCCGGCCCTATATACTGGAGGTAGTGGGTTCAAACCTGGCCCCAGCCAAAAACTGCAAAACAACAACAACAACAAAAAACTTCTGTTTAATTAAAATGCCTGATTGACTTTCCTGGACCCCTTGTGTTGGGAGTGGTCATATAATTCGATTTTGGCTTGTGATCAGTAATGGTGTGTACCATTTCCAAGTTTTAGTGTTTGCCAGTACAAGCCCTTCTAGATCTCTCTTTGCCCTCTTCCATGGTGACAGACAATATTCTAGTTGGTCCTAGGGTGAGGCAGCAATCCCAGCCAACTAGAGATGCATTAGTGCTCCAAAAGTATACATTTTATATGCTTTTTAAATATCAACAGTGAATTCTATCATAAACAAAATGAAAAGGCAAAGCCCTAGATAGGGAGGAGATATTTTTAAAGGTATAAGTAACAAAGATTGCTATCTAGAATACTTAAAGAACTACAAATCAATAAGAAAAGCAAAGAATTCAATAAAAAAAACCACAGGCAAATTGTATGATTGAGTAATTTAGCAAAGAGGATTTAGCTTGATAGGATGCTCAACTGCCTAGAACTTAGTAAAATACATATTCAAGCAACACTAAGATACAATTTTATATCCATCAGTTTGGCAAAAATATAAAAGTCCATTTATAGAAAATGTTGGTGAGAAATAGAAATTGTCTTTCTTGCTTATTGAAAGATAAATTGATATAAACCCTTTGGAGATGAATTTGTCTACAGGTTAAAGAGGTGAGTGTATACTTAGATTTAGTAATTACACTTCCATGAATATGCTGTGGAAAAACTCTAGCATGACAGCAGAAGAAGACATATACAATGATGACTCTCAATGTCGTTGAACTCTGGAATAGAAAACATCAAATATGTACCAGTAGAGGAATAGAACAGTGAACTTAGTCAATGAAATGAAAATCAGTGACTTGGATCCAAATGTGTGAATGCCTATAAAAATCAGGTTGAGTGAGTAAAGCAAATTGCAGAATGACTTCAGAGTATAACTTTTACATAATGTTTAAAAACATAAAACAATTTATGTATTTTTTTATAGAATAGATTTTTGTTGTGAAAGTATTCATGCTTCTTTCTCCCTCTCCCACCTCTACTGGAGGAGTATAATTTCCCTGTCCATTGATAGCTTGGCCATGGGATTTGCTTTGTCCAGTAGAATATGTGGATAGAACTGACAGTGTGAGACCTCTGAGCCAAGGTATAAGAGACATCACAATTTCATTGTACTCCCCTGGGATTGTCTGACCTCCACAATGAGAAGTATGTGTCTCCTGAGACTATCCTCATTCTGAGACTGTTTGTTTAGTCTCAGAATAAAAATATATGGAGAAATGCTTCCCCAGCTGACACACAAACCTGGAAAAATGAGAATAAATGCTTGTTGTGGTGTGATACTAGGTTTGAGATATTGCAACATCTGAAGGATAGGAACATCATTTATATACATGATGTTCATTATATACATATACATGTAATATATATATGCATATATGTATATACATGTATATATATACATAGTATGTACATGTATATGTATGTGTATGCATAGTATATACATATGTATACATTGTATATGTATATATGTATACACATGTATATATATACATAGTATGTACATGTATATGTATATATTGTAATATATATACATGTACACCCCATATTATGTACATGTATATGTGTGTGTAAGAAAAACAGAAATAAACAGTAAATTTAGGTTATTTTGGAGGAAGAGAATAAGGAAGCCTTATCTCTCTTTATTTTCATTCCTGTTTTTATCCTTATCCATGTTTTATTTTTCTTCATATCACATTTTTTACGGTTTCTCCTCTACCCCCTCCCCACTAAAAATGTAAATTCTACATAACCAGGCATTGAGCCTTATTTGTGGTCTGGTGTGACCTAAGCACCCAATGCACTGCCTTGCATACAGTAGGCACTCAGTTAAGAGTTGTAAGAATGAGACTATTTACTCATCTAGAAGTAGGTACAATATTAATGGTCTTGGAGGATTAGATACTGAGGTTTAGGTAACAGTATGCCTGAGAACATGCCTGGTGTTGAACCTAGCATGTGGGCACCTTCTGTCAGCTGTCTTTCTCTTCTTTGTTATTATTCTGAATATGCAGGTTCTCTGTGGAACTACCTCAATAATATATAGAGCACTTAAGATATAAGGTAGATAGACAAATTGCTGCTTTGTAGCTGTGCAATGTTGAACAAATTATTTAACCTAGCCACCCCTAAGTTTCCTAATCTGTAGAGTGGGAACAATAATACCCACCTGATAGATTAGTCGAGAGTATTGAATAAAAAAAATGATATAAAGCACGTAGCACAGGGCCTGACAAATAGTCAATGCTCAATAAATTTCAATTGTTCATTATTACTATGGCAAAATAGACAGTTGCCTGCATGGTATCAGTTCCAGAGCAAGTGGAAAGCTGCTTTAGCAAGGTAATGTCATCTACACCAACTTGTCATTTCCATTTCTCATTTCATCATTATGGAGTTATTCTTTTGGTTTATGTCTTCTCCATTCCAAATGCCTCTTATAAACCTCATTGGAAATCTGTTTGTTGTGCTTAATTTTATGTGATATCTTATTTTTTCATATTCCTGGACAGATGGGCCACGTGGGGGCCCCAGGCACAGATTTGGGTAGAGAAGTGAAGAAACAAATTCCAAAGGCAACCTTTGGGCTGTTTCCCTTTTGCCCTTAAGGATGCCCTTGTTCAGAATTGCTGCTAATCATCACTCTCTGTCTCAACAGGAGCCAGCTCTGCAGCTTCTGCAACTTAAGGTGTAGGTGAGAGGTTGAAAGTCAGTATGAAGTGTTTTCTGCTAGAGTTCCCAAGTGTTCCATTTTGAGGACTATCTCTTGCTGTTTTATGCCCCATCATCTCTCTCCCTTGTCAAGGACCTGCCAAGAGAAATTAACCCAAACTCACTATATAGGTGTTACTGGTAAGACTTCTTCCTGAGCCAGGGCATGTTACACTTAGCTTTAATGATGGTAAGGCTGCATTATTTAGTTCATATCTTACTTTATGAACATGTGATTAGGACTCCTTAAAGTAAATTTAGAAATAATTGTAATTGATATGCAAACATGTAAAAAGATTGTGAAAATGTCCATGCCCAGTTGACTTCTTTAAAAAACAAACTTGTCAAAATATACTTTAAACAATATAAAACTTACCTGCTTTAATTGTATGTTTACTTTGTTCTCAGTAAATTTATAGAGTTGAGAATCCATCACCACAGTCTAGCTTATAAACATTTATGGTTTCCTTCTGAATGTATTTCTTATACCAATGATCAGTAGTCCTGCTGGGGATCTTAGAAAATATATAAGCATTAGCTACATAGTTTGGTGGAATAAGTGCCATCCAAAAGAAAAAAATGGTACAAAATTAATTCCTGCAGAATTAATATCTTTTCCCACCAAAATTTTCACATAATTTCAAAATTATTTAGTGACATTAATGGGAGGAATTTGGGAATAATGCAAAAGGCTGAATTAGACATTTTCATGAGGTTTAGTAACTATTAACTTCCACAAAAGACAAATATTTCAGTAATCTCAACACAACAAAAGTTTATTTCACCAAGTCTAATGGAGGTGGGTGGGGATTCTCCAAGCAGTGGCTTGGAGATCAAGGCTTCCTTCATTTTGTGACACCATCTCCATATATAGCTTCTAAGACCACAAGAGAAGAAAAAGATGGAGGAAGGACACTAGCTTTTAACCTTCAGGAACTAGAAGTGGTCCACATCTCTTTCATTGGTCAGAACCAGCTTCATGGCTCTACCCTAACTGCAAGAGGATTTGAGAATATAGGTTACTCCATAGATCATTTAGTGAGGACTATCATAGTTATGACGGTATGGGAAAGAGGCAAAGCTTTCACCTTGTGAAGGTTCATGAAAAATGAACTGAAAGTAACAGATTAATATGTGAAAAGGCATACTGATTTACTTAATGTGTGTATCACAGCAGAATCACAGAATGAGATTATCCAGTATTCCAATGGGATACGGATTTTAATACACCTTTCTTTATAGGAAAAGGGAAGATAGGAGGTGTAGGCATAAATGATTTTTGTATAGGGAATGAAAAGACCCAATGTTCAGATAATAGTTAATAAATAATTATCGTTGAGATCACCAGATCTGGATTCAAACCAAGTACCCATCAACCTGTTAATGAAGTAATAAACTAGAGTATATGTATACCATGGAATAGTATGTACACATAAAAAATATGGATTTTTTACATCTTTTGTATTACTCTGGATAGAGTTGAAGAATATTCTCCTTAGTAAAGTATCACCAGAATAGAAAAGCAAGTATCCAGTGTATTCAATACTGAAACCAATAGAAAAACAACTAGATGTCCACAGAAGAGAAAAACACAATTAAATTTAAGTGGGGGAAGGAGGGAAGAGGAAAATGGGACAGGGAAGGAGGGAGGGGTATTGGCAAGCTCTCACTTAATGGGCACAATGTAAATATATAGCACACCTCCTGGGCAAAGGGTTCAACTACAACTTGAACTTTAGCTAACAAACACAATGTAACCTAATTGTTTGTACCCCCATATTAATAAATAAAAAATAATAATTCTCCTTGGGGATTGAAACAGACTTGAGAACAGATGGTAGTTTGGGACTAAGTTTGTCTGGGTTATAGGTATGGTACTTAATTTTCAGTTTCTTCCTCTGTGATACGAGTTTTAATCTTCTGGTTAATAAGATTTTAGGGAAGGGATTGAAGGTGATTGTGTTTCTTTTTTGGAGTCTTGTTTCTAGGTAGATAAGGGAACTTCAAAGAACAGCCTTATCCTATGCTTTGGAAGAGATAGAAGATCAAGAGACAGGGATGGTGGGAGGAGCTCAGAGAGACTAAGGGGCTGCTCATGTGGTTCAGTAGGTCAAAGCGCCGTATTTTGGGCTATCATTTTATGAGCCCCAACGGTGTCCAAATCTGAGGAGCTTTATTTTTGTTCTTCTGCTCCTTCCTCAAGGCCTAAGAATTTCTCTACTATCTTGTAATCTTATGACTTTACATTCTTCAATTCTAGAAATTAGATTCATTCTTAGTCATTTAAAATGTGCAGTTTTATACAAGCCAAGTATATACCATCTTCATTTAACCTTGAAGGTCAAAACACAACTCAGGGTGAAGGGCTGGAAAACCATATTTCAGACAAATGGAAAAGAGAAAAAAGCAGGAATCACCATCTTATTTGCAGTTTCCTTGGGCTTTAAAGCAATAAAAGTAAACCATGTGGACATTATACACTGGCCAAGTGAACAATATAGCAAGAAGATATTTCAGTTCTAAATATCTATGCACCTAACTTAACTGCTCCCAGATATGTAAAATGACCCCTAACTGATCTGAACTGTATGATATCCTAAAACAATAAAGTAACTGGGACGTCAATGCCTCTCTGACAGAACTACACAGATCCTCCAAGCAGAAACTAAACAAAGAAGCAATAGACTTACACAAGATTTTAGAACAAATGGGCTTAACAGACATACAGAACACTCCACCTCAATAAAATTGAACGCAAGTTCTTCTTGTCAGCCCATGGATCATTCCCTAAATTGAACATATTTAGGGAAAAAATCAAATCCCAACAAATTTACAATAGAAATTATAACTTCTATATTTTTTAACCACCATGGAATAAAATTAGATCTCAACTCCAACAAAAATTGTCATCCCCACACAAAGCCGTGAAAACTAAACAACCTTATGCCAAATGACATCTTGTTCAAGGAGGAGAAGAAGAAGTAAATCATTAGATTTCTTGAACAAAATGAGAATGAAACCACAAGCTTTTAAAACTGGAGGGAGACTACATAGGCAATCCTAAGAGGGAACTTTATTTCATTAAATGCACACTTTTAAAAAACAGACAAAGTGCAAATCAACAGCCTAATGAGTTATCTCTCAAGGAAACAGGAAGAGAAGAGCATTCCAATCCCAAATCTAGAAGGAAAAGAAATAACCAAACATATGCAAAAATGCTCATTGGCCCTAATAATCAGAGAAATGCAAATCAAAACCACCCTGAGATACCACCTAACCCCAGTGAGAATAGCCCACATCGAAAAGTCCCAAAGCTGCAGATGCTGATGTGGATATGGAGAGAAGGTGCACTTTTACACTGCTAGTGCAACTAGAAACCAATACAGCCTCTGTGAAAGGAAGTATGAACAATTCTCAAAGAACTCAAATTAGACCTCCCATTTGATCCCATTACTAGGCATCAACCCAGAAGAAAAAAATCATTTTATAATAATAATGTTTATACTAGATTGTTTAGTGCAGTTCAATTTACAATCACCAAGATGTGGAAACAACCCAAGTGCCCATCAACCCGTGAATGGCTTAATAAACTCTGGCATATGTATATCATAGAATACTATTCAGCCATTAAAAAAGGTGGAGACTTTACATCTTTTGTATTAACCTGGATGGAGTTGAAACACATCTATCTTACTCAAGTATCACAAGAATAGAAAAGTAAGTATCCAGTGTACTCAATACTAATATAAAGCCAGTAGCTGAACTAATAAATGCCCACACAAGAGGAAAACTCAATTCAATTCAAGTTGGTGGGATAGGAAAGGGGGAGAAGAGAGGAGCGGGGGGGATTGGTATGCTCTCATCTAATGTTAACAATGTAATGGTATATGGCACACCTCCTGGCGGGTGAGACACAATTATAATAGGGAACTTATCCCCAAAAATGTAAACATTATAACCTAATCATTTGTACCCTAATATTAATCTTAAAAAGAAAAGAAAGAACCAAAATTAGAGCAGAATTAAATGAAATTGAGAACATAAGAATCATTCAGAAGATCAGCTAAACAAAAGCTGGTTCTTTGAAAGATTAATGAAACAGAAAAAACCTTGGCCAGATTGATTATAAACAGAAAACTAAGATCTCTAATAACCTCAATCAGAATTTAGAAAAGGAAAATAACAACAGATACCATGGAGATACAAAAGGTCATCACCGACCACTACAAAAAATTCTATTTCCAGAAATTTGAAAATGTAGAGGAGATGGGCCAACACCTGGAATACCACCACCTCCCTAACCTCAACCAGAAAGAACTAGAAATTTTGAACAGACAAATACCAAGCACCAAAATTGCAATAACAATAAAAAATCTTAGAACAAAGAAAAGTCATGGACCAAATAGCTTTGCACCAGAATTCTACTAAATCTTCAAAGAGGAGCTCATACTTACATTGTAAAACCTATTCCAAAACAGATAAAGATGGTAACCTCTCCAAATCCTTCTACAAAGAAAATGTTACCCTGATACCAAAACAATGAAAGAACCCAACCTAAAAGGAAAACTACCAACCAGTATCATTAAAGAATAGTGATGCAAAAATATTTAAGAAAATCCTAGCAAACAGAATACAGTCACACCTTAACAAAATTTATATATCATGATCAGGTGGGCTTTATCTCAGGGATGCAAGATTGGTTCCACATGTGTAAATCCATAAATGTAATTCACCACATAAATAGAAGAAAAAACAAAGGCCTCTCAATAGACACATAAAAAGTGTTCAATAAAATTCAATCTCCTTTTTTGAGAAGAACAGTTAAGAAAATAGTCATAGATGGGGCATTTCTTAAACTAATGGAATCTATAACAAATCCACAGCCAATATCTTACTGAATGGAATAAAACTGAAAGCATTTGCACTTAGAACTAGAACTAGACAAAGATGGGTATGATTGAATAGTCACTACTATTCAACACAGTGCTAAATTAGCCAATGCAATTAGGCAAAAGAAGGATATCAGGGTATTCAATCAGAGACAGGGAGGTCAAAGTCTTTGCTCTTTGCTGATGACATGTATCTATATTTAGAAAACCCAAAGGACTCAACCATGAGGCTCCTGGAACTGATCAGGGAATACAATAACGTCTTGGGATAAAAAATAAATGTCCATAAATCAGCAGCCTTCATATATGCCAGTAACAGTCAAGCTGAGAATAAAATCAAAGACACAATACCCTTCACAGTAGCTTCAAAGAAAATGAAATGCCTGGGAATATATCTAACAAATGACGTGAAGGATCTCTACAGAGAGAACTATGAAACCCCGAGAAAAGGAATAGCAGAAGATGCTAACAAATGGAAGAAAACACTATGCTCATGGCTAGGAAGAATCAAAATTGTTAAAATGTCCACACTGCCCAAAGCAATCTACAGATTTAAAGCAATCCCCATCAAAGTACCAACGTCAAATATAGAAGAACTTGAAGAAATAGCACTTTGTTACATATGGAATCAGAAGAAACCCCAAATAGGCAATGCAATTCTTAAGAAATATAAACAAATCTGGAGGCATCACATCACGTTACCAGACTTTTGGCTATATTACAAGTCTACAGTGATCAAAACATCATAGTACTGGCACAAAAATAGGGACATAGATTTATGGAACAGAATAGAGAACTTAGAGATGAAA
>CAUYRH010164471.1:0-11527 GCA_963574655.1 Perodicticus potto | reverse complement strand
CAACAACACATCAAACAAATTATACACCATGACCAAGTGGGCTTTATCCCAGGGTCTCAAGGCTGGTTCAATATACGTAAATCTATAAATGTAATCCAGCACATAAACAAATTAAAAAATAAAGACCATATGATTCTCTCAAAAAAAAAAAAAAAAAAAAAGAAATCAGGAGTTTTATCATCCTATCAGATAGGAGCCTCATCAGCCTATTATTATCCTGGCTCACTCTCCAGAAATGGTATATTATCTCTAATTAGGTTTTCCTATCTTCTAAGAAGCTGTAATAAACATCATTCTTATCTAAATGTTGCCAAGTCCTCAGCTGCACCAAAAATAACAGTATTACTGGTATTATGATATTTTCATGGTATTTTCAGTATTATGGTATTTATACATAATACTGGTATTACAATATTTTCAACTGATGTAAAATGTTACCTTTTTGACCTCCTTGTCAAACTTAAAATCTGGAAAATACATAACAGTGAAAGTCATTGGTAAATCGATCTTTTCCATAATGTAATTCAGGAGCCCTGAGACTCTTGGAGCTGCTCTGTGGTCAGGATCGGGTAAAGTCTCAGCTGGTGACACTGTGGGAGGAGCAATGGAGGGACTCACGGTTGGGGTGGGTGCAATGTAAGCACTTGGTTATGGGCAGCTACTCACCTGGGAGTATCAGAAAGCAGGTTCAGATGATGACCACATTTTATTTGTTGGATAAATATTCTTTATTCATCTTTGTAACCTCTATAGTTTATCCACATGTACCAACGGCTCAATATATATCTTTTCAAATCCATCTCAAAAGTAATGCCCTGCATTTATTTATTACAGTTTGAGAGCATCAAGTTTGCTACTTAAATCCAACAAAGTTATAAATTATGCTCTGCTCACTCATTTATTGCTAAAATTAACCCCAGAACTAAAATTTTTTCTTGAAAGCTATACATTTTTAATAAAGTGTATTAGAATGTAAGTTATTCAAAAAGGGCTAGACAGACTCATAGCAAATTTACTTCAAAGAGTTGTTAGGAGAAGTAAATGAGTGGAGACATATAAAGGGCTTAGAATAGATTCTACAAAATCATTGCATTATCATGAAGGTTATGTTAAACAGTTTGATGGAAATATTTCAGATTGTATATGAAACCAGCAGATTGCACCCCATGATTGCATTAATGTACACAGCTATGATTTAATAAAAAAAAATCACTGCATTGTCTGTGAGAACCTATTAACATTACTTAAAATGCATCAATTTGTCACTAACTATAATTAAGGCAAAGGTATCATGAAGACTTGGCTCAGCGCCTGTGGCTCACCAGGCTAAGGCGCCAGGCACGTACACCTGAGCTGGTGGGTTCAAATCCAGCCAGGACCCGCCAAACAACAACGATGGCTGCAACCAAAAAATGGCCGGGTGTTGTGGCGGGCGCCTATAGTCCCAGCTATTTGGGAGGCGGAGGCAAGAGACTCGCTTGAGCCCAGGAATTGGAGGTTGCTGTGAGCTGTGATGCCACAGCACTCTACCCAGGGTGACAGCTTGAGGTTCTGTCTTAAAAAAAAAAAAAAAGGTATCATGAAGACTTCATTAAGAATAACTGTATAAACTGTACCTTTCCTTGGCATTAAAATTGTCTATTGTATTGAAAACCTGGCAAATTAGAAGAAAAAACAGTTATACTTTTTCCACTAAATATGTCAAAAATAACTGACCACACTCAAATTATATAACACAAAGCCAAAAACAGGGAGGAAAGATAAAGATAATAGTAACAACACTTGCATCATCTTGTATTTACTCTATGCCAGGGACCGTGCAAAGCACTTTATGTGGCTTATCTTACTTAACCCTTCATTCAACCCTATAAGGAAAGTATTATTATTATTATCCCCAGTTTACCAATAAGGAAACAGGGACTTATGGAGGTAAGATCCCTTGGCCAGGGTCACATACCAGTAAGGTCAATACTGAGCATTCAAGTACTGCCCATCTGTCTAGAGTCTGTAGTCTGGAACCACACCATGCTTTTCTCTTTATAATGATTAACAGCTAAGTAAAAAACTCCCCCACCAACTCTTAATATGTGAGCTGCTCAAAGGCAGGAAATAGGTCCTGTTCCACCCAGTACCTAGCTTACACTAAGTGAACAATAACATTTGCTGGGTGTTTCAAAACACTAATATTCTTCCCAGACAGTCTGCAGAGGATC
Source organism: Perodicticus potto (assembly GCA_963574655.1). Lineage (NCBI taxonomy): Eukaryota > Metazoa > Chordata > Mammalia > Primates > Lorisidae > Perodicticus > Perodicticus potto. The sequence continues at coordinate 9,314 of CAUYRH010164471.1, read as the reverse complement.
ATTTAATGGAAGAGTCTTTGTGTTGGGCACATACTGACCCGAATGCACCAAGGTATCATTAGCACCTCCTGGTCTTTTAAGCTCCAGATCTAACAAAAGAAAAGTTCAAGCCCCCAAATCAACAAAATATAGACTGTATCGCAGCCTACAGCACTGGAAATGAAAATAAGAGATCTTTTAGAAATCCCCTGTACTCGTTTCTCCAAAGATAATATTTGAAATGTGATAAACCATGATGAGGAGCAGCCAAGCCCCACAGGATGTCAGGATAAACAAGCACAACAAGGAGTTTGGGTCCCACACAACAGACAGTGAGAGGTTTCACTGTGAGCTCTATCAGGCCTGAACAAATCCCACGTCTGCCACGTAAAGTGAGCAAACCATGGTACCTGCCTCACACTACTAAGAAGATTAAATATGACAATTAATGCGAGTGTTTAAACACGTGCCCTGGCAATAATAAATGTACAATAAATGCTAGTTGCTTTATTACCTTTAATATTGCCTTTTTCTTTCCCACACGGACCATTTTCACCTACTAACTATTGTGAGACACTCAGCATAAATCTTTTCATGCATATAAAAAGTATATACAAGAGTGGACATGTACACAGAGAAAAAGGCAAAAAGCACATTTAACATCTCCTTTGAAAGACTAAGGAAAACAGAATCCCCTCCTCAAGGATTCCTGATAGTTATGTTAGCACTGCTTACAACTAAATATTCTGTAGCATGGGAGGAGAAATTCAGGTCAGCAAGCACCATTCCTCCATTACAGACAAAAGGACGGGAGGTGGTGACTTTGCAGGACAGAAGACAAGGTGGGAAGTGAACAGGAAAAGAATCCAGATTCCTGACCACTAGTCCTGGGCTCAGAGAATCTGTCTGTGCAAAGCTAATAACACCTCCCAGCTCTACTTTAAAGATGGGCCTTTCCAAGTGTTGAAAAGGCTCTTTTCTGGCAGGGCACACGCAGAGAAAGGCAGGCCCAGAGAGTATGTCATAGCCTGCACTTCTAAGAGACCAGGTCTCGTTCTGAAGAGCAGAAAGGGACAGCTATGGGAAAAGCAAATGAAGACACCCCCACTCCACAGCTCCCACCTGACACTGGGGGCTTCCTAGGCTTCTGGGACGCACAATCACTTCCCACCTCCCAGAACACAAAGCACAAAGAGAGAACGCTAAATGTTTGAGGAATCTCCAACCCACTGTCAATGGTTAAAGAAACTGCTTCCACTGCTGTTACAGTGGGTAGATTTCTAACTGCCCAAAGACGTCTCCAACTTGCAGTGAAGTGTACCTCTCACATTTAATACTTCAGCTCACCAACTATTATCTGCACACACACACGTGCACACAGGCATACACAACACACAAACACCCACACACCCCACCTGAGCAGTCCTTGAATGAAAACTTACCCAAAAATGAACAACTGGTACCTGAATGAACTGCTATTAATCTTTCTTTGGATATGGAGCTTTTAAAAATTATTTTAAGAAAAAATGGCTTTTATTAACATTTGAAATAAATTATTTTTGCTTTTCTTTTCTTTGGAGACAGAGTCCTACTCTGTCACCCTAGGTAGAGTGCCATGGTGTCATACGTCACAGCAACCTCAAACTCTTGAGCAATCCTCTTGCCTCAGCCTCCCAAGTAGCTGGTACTACAAGCGCTGACCATAAAGCCCGGCTAGCTTTTCTATTTTTAGTAAAGATGGGGTCTTTCTGTGGCTCAAGCTGGTCTCAAACTCCTAAGCTCAAGCGATCCACCTGCCTCAGCCTCCCACAGTGCTCAGATTACAGGTGTGAGCTACCGCACCTGGCCTGCTTTACCATTTTTTAAGTCTATAATGCAGAACAAAGTGGAAATCAATGGATGTGTTTCATAGAGAATAAATGATTTAGGTTTGACTGCTACTTGAGCTTGTGGTGAGAAATAGCCAGCAGTAGCCCTTTCACCCTGTTCAACCCTTTACATCAACCACGAGCTCAATCTCACCCTCTTCAAGAAAGGTAGGCAAAGACTATCTAAAAGTAGGGAAATTCCCAGAGCCAAACTTTCAGACATCCCTTCATTTTATGCCACTATAAGCACTTTTTTTTAATGCGACAATGTCAAGTGTGTTGGCAAGGACTTAACTGTAACAAATCACTAAGGCATCAAGTAGAGAAAAAAAATGTTACAGACCTGACAACCAGCCTCACAAGGCAAAAACAGGGCATCTCCTGACTAAACCCTGGCAGCTCATCCTAGCCATGCTCAGGAGCCTGTGTGTCCACTTTGAGATGCCCCAGGGCTCCCAGTCTCCAACTAGGAGCAGTCAACCAAGTTCTAGGCCAGATCGTTATGATGGAATTAAAATACATCAGGGCAAGTTTAAAGACTGAAGCCTGCCTTAAGAATCTCTGTAATTTCTTCATTAACAATATCGCTCTTGCTATTTGGGGGTAAGGAGTATTTCTTGACTGTACACTCCTAGCAAAAGAAGACAGAGAAAGAGGAAAAGGGAAAGGGAAATTCCCAACAGAGGTAAACCACCGCCTTGCATTTCAAAAATAGACATCCCCTCCCTAGCACATAACATAAATCATATTGTCTTGGACAGGTCTCACACGTGAAGTCAATGGCAGTCAGGGCGTGTGAATCATACTCCCACCCCACCACACATGAACATGCACGCACAGACTCATAATTCCTGATCTCCACTCGACCCCCGCCACCACTTCTCAAAGCCCCTCCTCACGTCATTGCTACCACATACACACTTACTTCACGCCTGCAGACTTTGCCTGTAGGGCACTGCTCCAGAAATCATCAACATTTTCTGGTTCAGAAAAGGCCTGAAGGCAGGCACTAAATGGTATCTTGGCTCGAATCAACTCTGGAAGGGGTCTTCTGTTTGCTTCTGCCTCCCTTCTCATCAATTCGTAAGCGATCAGTTCATCTGAGTAAAAGACAAATGAAACAACATTGGGATCACTCTTCTGAAATGAAAAACGCCCTTTTTGGATAGTCCTCCCTGAAGCCTTCTGGGCTGGGCCAGGTTTGCTTACTTGTTTCCCTTTACACAGCTGGGTAACCTGCTAAAAAGCTGTTTGCAGGCTGTCTTTAGAATAGCACTGACAGGTGACATAGAGCCATTCACATGTTTCTGCCTGTTCCCCTCTGAGGCTGGCACGAGGAACCGGTAACCTAGGTAAGAGGGTCAGACCACGAGCCAACATACAGGCAAGTGAACTTGGTTTTTCATTTGCCCAAAGGTCAAGCCCAGGATTATTCAAACACCATCCTCCAAACACAAAGCCTTCATCACTTCAGAGAATTTTAAAGCTGAAAGAGATCCAAGGGCTCACGTCTTCCCAGACCCTTTGCTGCTTTGCTGAATGAACTGAGGCCCAAGGTCAAAACAAGTCAATCACTGACAAAGCTGAAACTTAAAACCCTGACCAGCTCTCCCTCTGCTTCCCTACAGATGAAGCTAAAGCATGTAAAGAGACCAAGGTTTGCCAATGATCAGACACATATACACACAAGTAACAAAAACATTCCTGTTAACTTTAAGCTGTTTTAAAAGAAAATGATCAAGGTGGGGGGGAGATGGAATAGATAAAAGCAAAAAGATCTACCACTGAGCTCTCTCGTCATGTCAGACCCAGGATTACATATTTTCTGATTTGGTTCCACCAGCAATTATGATTAGAGGTCATAGGTCCCCTACAGTGTGGGGCCCAGGAGGAGAATAAATATCAGACTGCAGTTATCCACCATTACAAATCTCATAACTAATCAACACAGCAGAGCAACTTGTCGAGGTTACCCAACACCTCAGATATCAGGGCTACCAACCTCTCTTTACTATCCCTGCTCAAACAATTAAATACCAAGGGAAAAAAGAAATGAGTGGGCCATGAATCTGTCAAGAGACAGCAGATCTGGCTCTGGAAATTAACCTGTAGTGAAAATTTTATATAGCTATTAAATGGTCTTTCAGGTCATTTATTTTGTATTTCTCCCAATCACCTCAAAGTCATTCCTGACTTACTAGTCTATAAGTCCACTTACTCAGTAAGTGTTTCCCTGAACATATCTGAGTATGCTTTTAAAATCCATTCCTCAGTCCACAATCAGTTTATGATATGCTTATATCTAGGGTGCTAACATCAGGTATTCTCAACAATCAATTGTCAGAGACTAATTTATAAATCTTCTTTCTGAAAAAAATAGTTACCACTCATAAATTATAAATAGTGAATCAGAGAAGATCTTAGCACTGAGCAGAACATGTAAGCCACTACGCCTGAGGGAGGCCAGATAAAACAATTGAGCTTAATTCTAAAAAGGAAACAAACCACAGAGCCCTACTGCCTTATTTCTGCCTTGGATAAGAGATAAGAATTTAAAAACTGGTCAAAAGCTATATGAGCTGGGTGTGGTGGGTCTCGCCTATAACCTCAGCACTCTGGGGGCAAACCTCACACTTTGTCTGAGCTCATGAGTTTGAGACCAGCCTGAGCAAGAATGATACCACATCTCTACTAAAACTGAAAAACTGAAGCAAGAAGATCGCTTCAGCCTAAGAGTTTAAGGTTGCTGTGAGCTATGACACCATGGCACTCTAGCCAGGATGACAAAGCAAGACTGCCTTAAAAAAAAAAAAAGCTGTATGAGCCAACAGAAAATGGAAATCATTTCATCTTAAAATCAGCATAATCATCACTCTCCAGCTGACATAATAAATTAACCTATCACCTCAGAAAAAAAGGGAAAAAGGCCACCCAGGAAGTTGTTAAACTTTATAAAATGTCCAGTTCACAGGAGATGAGAAATCTAGCCTTTTTCTTCTTCTAAGATGTGAATTCAAAGGAATGCCATTTGTCTGGTCTGCCTGGGAAGAACTAGATTGGGCTGATGGAGAAAGAACCTCACCCTGAGAACCCAATGTGGCTGCCGTATCCCTGCCTCCTCCTCTCTTCCAAAGTCCTTGCCACAATTTATCTCCCAGGAAAGGTGTCTTAAATACTCAGTTGCCAACACTGGAGTATTTCAAGAGACCTCTGCTCACATGTCAAACTTTGAAAAGCACACCTCTGATCATTTCCCTTGGACTTCATAGCACAACTTATGAATGATACTGTTCAAGAATCTTCTATGCAGGCTTGGCGCCCATAGCACAGTGATTACAGTGCCAGCCACATGCACCGAGGCTGACACCCGGGCCAGCTAAACAACAATGACAACTGCAACAAAAAGAAAATAGCCAGGCATTGTGGTGGGCATCTGTAGTCCCAGCTACTTGGAAGGCTGAGGCAAGATAATCACTTAAGCCCAAGAGTTCGAGGTTGTTGTAAGCTGTGACACCACAGCACTACCAAGGGTGACATAGTGAGACTGTCTCAAAAAAAAAAAAAAAAAAGAACTTCTATGCATATCATTACCAGTAATTTCCCCAAAATTATGCTGACTCCAAATCAACTAGTTGTCCAAACTTACAGGCTGTGAAATAGGTTCCATCCATAAAACCTCCATGAAATCCGTGGTGCATTTGATTCTTCTCAAAAGAAAGTTATGTGGGGACTAAGGAAAAGATATAAATAGATGTTCAAAGCAGACATCATCTTGGCTGGGTCTGCTCCTGATATACTTCTCAGTGACGAGACCATATTCTCCCTGATAGGAGGGATTTTCCCATATGAAGACACAGGTTGCTCATTTCCCACATTGAAATTGTTACCCTTGTTGGTCGCTGCCTCCATGGCCACGGGCAACTGCATTAGGTAATCCACTCTCTCGGTATAGCGGACTTTTCTGGTCTGACAGCACTGAATACGTTCTTCCACCAAAAAGCGAAAAACATCACTTGGGTTTTCTGAGCCAATGCGGTTCCTCTGAAGGTTAGATTACATCAGGTTAGTAAATTTATGAATACTAGGCCCTTGAAAACTAGCATAGAATCAACTATGAATCTGGTGTCAAAATCTGGCTTTCCTCTGGGCACAACAGTTCACCAGAGTCCTTGAACAGCAAAACACGAGAATTTATCTACAGTCCAAAAATGGGGGACTGGTTAAATAAAATATAATTCACTGTGTGAATTAATATGATAATACCATTCCACTAAAAGTCATGGGCGAGGGCAGCGCCTGTGGCTCATCGAGTAGGGCGTGGGCCCCATATACCGAAGGTGGTGGGTTCAAACTCGGCCTCGGCCAAACTGCAAAACAGAAAAATAGCCGGGCGTTGTGGTAGAGATAAAGTGAGACTCTGTCTCTACAAAAAAAAAAAAAAAAAAAAAAAGTCATGGGCGAGGGACTGACATTGATGGAATGAGAAGAAAGGAGGAGAAGGAGAAAAATGCAAGAAAAGGGGAGAAAATGAATGACTGCTCTGGAAAACAAGGGCAGGTATGATATGATTATACAAATCCATTCATATGAATTAAACACGAATACAAAAGCAGGCACGCCATGTTAGAGGACGTAATGATGCAACAAAGCATTCACAACAGGGTAAGTAAAAACACTGGTTACAAGACGGCACACAGGGAGTGCCCCTATGACCTGAGCAGTGACTGGGGACAGACACCCCCATATGCACACTGGTGTTTGTGGAGTTTGGTATTATAAGGGAGTTGGATTTTCTTCTCTGTGTTTTCTATCTTTTCCACAAAGAACACCGCTGTAATCAGAAAAAAAGAAAAATATTGGCCAAACACAGTGTTTCCCACCTGTAATCCTAGCACTCTGGGAGGCCAAGGCGGTTGGATCAGCTGAGCTCAGTTCAAGACCAGCCTGAGAAAGAGCAAGACTCCATCTCTACTAAAAATAGAAAAACTAGCCAGGCATCACAGTAGGTGGTAGGCACCTGTAGTCCCAGCTAATCACGAGGCTGAGGCAGGAGGATCGCCTGAGCCCAAGAGTTTGAGGTTGCTGTGAGCTATGATGACACAGCACTCGATGCAGGGAGGCAGAGTAAGACTCTGTCTCAAAAAAAAAAAATAAAAGAATATATATATATATATATATGGAGAGGGGGAATGCCTTTATTCAGGAATTTTCATGCAGTTTTTTAAAACCACAGCATTTAATGTGGTTGGATGGTGCTGGGGGCAGAGTAACCATCTCCCAGCAACAGCAGGAGGACACCTCATGCCACAAAGGGCTCTCAAGAAGCTTAGTCACAGAGACACACACACACAAGAGTGAGTGAGTGAAATGACTAAGAGGCACTCTAGTAACACACACAGATTAAAAGCAGCCCAGAAAGATGCGCAGGTGCCTGGAAAGCGGGCATGAGGGGCAGTCACAGCAGGGGGGCTGATGTGCTTCCAGAAGCCAGCTGTGAAGCAGCTTCAGTGGGGAGACGACGGGGATAGGAAGACAGCGGGGTGGCCACTCTGGTCCACTCGGTGCAGCTGTGGACAGCACCGAGCGGCTGGGCACTCTCCCTGCAGCCCTCTGAGCCCCGAGGAAGACTCACTCACCTCTACTAGATTCACCAGGTGCAGGAAAAATTCCTGCGCGTCTTGCTGTCTATTGGAGGAGAACTCGGGGTGGCTCTTGCTTACGAAGGCCTTAAACATGCGTGGAGAGATCCCATTTTGCTGAGGCTGAAATACAAAAATAAAACCAATTTACAATACTTTCATACGTGTTAACAGTCCCAGGCAGCAAGCAGAGCAAAGCTTACCACAAACCCCATTTTGTATCTGACAATTAATTTTACTATAAACCTCCTAAAAACTTGGTAGCAGTTGTAACTTTCTTCACTCACAATGCTGACGCATATCTACGTATGACCTGTGACACAAGCCTATGATCACAATATCTCAGCTGCAACATATGTGCACTAATTCAACAGATATTTACTGAGTGCCGTAAAATGTCAGACACAATCCCAGGTACCTGGAATACTTACGTGGTGTCAGGAACAATTCTTAATGCTTTATATGTGTGTTTTGCTAAAATCACCCAACCCCATGAGGCAATGATGATTATCTCCAGTTGACAGATGAGGAAACTGAAGCACGGGGTGTTAAGTAACTGGTACAGGGTCAGATAGCTAGAAACATCTCTCCACTTCCTCTCTCCAGAGTCCTAATGCTGTTTCTGGTCCACATGTGCCTACACATCATTTCTGATGCCCCTGAGTCCATCCTACAAGCTGACCAAAAGAGAAGACATCATGGCTCAGAGTCTGGGTAAGCCTTCTCACCCACACATCTCTGGGACAACACCAGAGGCCAGACTCACAATTAATTCTCCACTCTCACAGTACGGAGGCACCACTGGGATAAATCTTTTCACATTTGAGCACGTCTGTTTAGACATTCGTGTAAGCATGCATTCACTGCCTGCTGCTTCTTCTTACAAGCTATAATTCTAGCTTGGTGTGGCTGCCAGTCTCTAGCACACAGCACAGAAAGCAGCTACCCTGCAAAGTTTAAAGTCAGTAAGTTCTAACAAGCTGGCTGCTGCTCTGTGTCACAGTGTGGAGAAGTCTCAGTAGAAACCACAGCAAACAAACACCACAAACCCAGCCCTGCAGCAGCACTTTAACCCAGTCCCCTTCATTCCCCTCCCTCACTTCTTCCCCTTTGATACCAATTTCATGTCTTTGTGTTCTCTGAATTACCTTACTTTGTTCAATAGTCAAGCTATTGCTTGAGAATTGATGATCATTCAAAAGTTATTTGAAAAGACTTCCTAAGGAGAGAGATGCTATTTCTTCCTCTCCACTCCATACTCCAGACCTGCAATTCACAACTGGGTTGGAGCATTTAGCTAAAACTTGGGCTACTCTACACATAATGCCTGATTGCAAACTGGATCCATCTGCCTGCCCATGCCCCATACCCATTCCATCTTGGATTTCACAGGGGAGGTCTTACTCAAGGCCATGCTCAACTATTACTGTGTTCACGTCTCATCTAGACATTAAAGTTGAGCTCTGCAGAATGCCTTAACAGGCTGTGGTATATGTATACCATGGAATAATATTCAGCCACTAAAAAAGATGGCGACTTTATATCTTTTGTATTAACCTGGATGGATGTGGAACACATTATTCTTAGTAAAGCATTGCAAGAATGGAGAAACAAGAATCCGATGTACTTAATACTTTTTTTCTTTTTTGAGACAGAGCCTCAAGCTGTCACCCTGGATAGAGTGCCATGGCATCACAGCTCATAGCAACCTCCAATTCCTGGGCTCAAGCAAGTCTCCTGCCTCTGCCTCCCAAGTAGCTGGGACCACAGGCGCCTGCCACAATGCCCAGCAATTTTTTTTTGGTTGCAGCCATCATTGTTGTTTGGT